>LOEQ01002602.1:0-34976 GCA_001685075.1 Bramus lutescens | reverse complement strand
GGACCTAAGAAACAAGCTGGTATAGCTATCCTAATATCTAACAAAATAGACTTTGTACTTAAATCAATCAAAGGAGACAAAGAAGGACATTTCATATTAGTCATAGGAAAAATCAATCAAGAGGAAATCTCAATACTGAAGGCCTATGCCCCAAATACAAGGGCACCCTCATACGTAAAAAACAAACAAACAAACAAAAAAAACCCAAAAAACACAACTAAAGCTTAAACTACACATTAAACCCCACATACTAACAGCGGGAGACTGCAACACCCCACTCTCACCAGTGGACAGGTCTGCAGGACAGAAAATTAACAGAAATAAGGGAATTAAAATATGTTATGGCTCAAATGGACTTAACAGACATCTAAAACAGTCCATCCAAACAAAATATAATATACCTTCCTCTCAGCACCTCATAGAACCTTTTCAAAAACTTCTACAACTCATAAATACCTTCAGTAATGTAGCAGGATACAAGATTAACTCAAAAAATTCAGTAGACCTCCTTTACACAGATGACAAATGGGCTAAGAAAAAAAAAATCAGAGAAATATCATCCTTCACAATAGCCACAAATTGCATGAAATATCATGGAGTAACTCTAACCAAACAAGTGGAAGACTGTAATGACAAGAACTTTGATTATTTGAAGAAAGAAATTGAAGAACACACCAGAAAATGGAGAGATCACCCATGCTCTTGGGTATGTAGGATTAACATAGTAAATATGGCAATCTTACCAAAAGCAATCTACAGATTCAATACAATGCCCACCAAAATTCCAGCAAAATTCTTCACAGACCTCAAAAGAACAATACTCAACTTCATATGGAAAACCAAAAAACCCAGGATAGCCAAAACAATCCTGTACAATAAAAGAACTTCTGGAGGCATCACAATTCCTGACTTCAAACTCTACAATACTGAAAACAGTCTGGCACTAGCATAAACACAGACAGGAGGATAAATGGAACCGAATCAAAGACCAGGATATCAATCCACACACCTACAAATACCTGATTCTTGACAAGGAAGCAAAAAATATGAAATGGAAAGAAGAGTATTCAACAAATGGTGATATACTTTATATCACCATGTAGAAGAATGAAAATAGATCCATATCTATGGCCATGCACACAACTCAAGTCCAAATGGATTAAAGATAGAGCCAAGCGCAATGAACCTTAGAGAAGAGAAAGTGGGTAGTACACTTGAACTCATTGGCACAAGAGACTACTTTCTAAATATAACCCCAATAGCAGAGACACTGAGAGCAACAATTAATAAATAGGACCTGAAAAATCAACATGAAACTGAGACACTTCTGTAAAGAAAAGGACACTATCAACAAGACAAAATGGCAGCCTACATAACTGAAAAAGATCCTCATCAACCCCACATTGAACAGAGGGCTGATCATCAAAATATTTACAGAACTCAGGAAACTGGTCATCAAAGAACCCCAAATAATCCAATTTAAAAAATGGGTTTCAGACTTAAACAGAGAACTCTCAACAGAGTAATCTAAAATGGCTGAAAGACACCTAAGGAAATGCTCAACATCCTTAGCCATCAGAGAAATACAAATCTTTGTTATCTTTGCATCAGAGAATGATCAAAAACACGGATGAGAACTAGTGCTGGAGAGAATGTGGGGTAAAGGGATTGCTTGTGGGAGTGCAAACAGGTACGGCCCTTTGGATATCAGTATGGCAATTTCTCAGAAATTAGAAAACAACCTCCTTAAGACCCAATACTACTTTTAGGTATTTGCCCAAATGGTGTACCAGAAGGATATGTGGTTAACTGTGTTCATAATAGCATTATACCCAGACCATGGAAACAACATAAATACCCCTCAACTGAAGAGTGGATAAAGAAGATATAGTACAATTATACAGTGGAGTACTACACAGCAGAAAAAATGACACCTTGAAATTTGCAGGCAAAAAGATGGATCTAGAAATCATCATATTGAATGAAATAACCCAGACCCAGAAAGACAAATATCATATGTACTCACTCATAAGTTTTAGACATATAGCAAAGGAAAATCAGCCTACAATTTCACAATCCCAGAGAACCTAAACAATGAGGATCCTAAGAGAGACAGACACGGATCTAATCTACATGGGAAGTAGAAAAAGACAAGATCTCCTGAGTAAATTGGGAGCGTGAGGATCATAGAAGAGGCTGGGGGGTGGGGGGACTGCGTACTTGTTACTACAGAAATAGTTTAGGTATTAATGCTTATTATGATTTATATTAATTCTGTGTGAGAAATAGGACCTACTAATAAGTGACAAAGTGTTTCCCAAAAGCTTATGTACTAAAGAAGTGTCCTTAACTGGTAATGCTGTCATAAGGTCTCAGAAATATTAGAAGTGGGTCTAGTTAGGAGAAGTAGGTCATTTGGGGTGTGCACGTCAGGGTTGTGTCTTGTTCCCTCACCCTGTTCCTGTTTCCTTCTGTGTCCCAATGAGTGATCAGGTTTGTTTTGTTATTGTTTTCCTCTTTTGCAGAGACCTAAAAGCAGTGAAGCCAACAATGATCTAAAGCCAGGGGCCCAAATAAACCTTTCCCCCTTTAAGTTGTTTTTCTCAGGTGTTTTGTCAAAACAATGAAAAACTGACTAATAAACATGTGAAAACAAAAAAATGAGATAATTAGTAAGCTAATAACATAAGACTTCATATTCTTCATCAATATTAATATTTTCAGTTACCTCTCATAAAGTAATTGTTACATATTATATTGTACAAAATACAATTTCTATTGTGATGAAAACCATAGAAATGCATCTTTTTTTTTAAAAGTAACTGTTTTAAATTTTTTTTATTTCATGTGCACTGGTGTTTTGCCTGCATGTGTTTCTGTGTGAGGGTGTCAGATCCTTGGTACTGGAGTTGCAGACAGTTGTGAGTTGCCATGTGGATGCAGGCAACTGAACCGGGGCCCTCTTGAAGGAGCAGCCAGTGCTCCTAACCACTATACTATCTCTCCAGCTCATAAAAATGTATGTTTAGGGAGGTAGAGAAGGAAAGTAACAGTTACATAGTGAAACTAACACAATTTTAAAGGCAACTAGAATATTAACAAATTATTATTTTTTAATTTAAAAGCACACAGGAGCTATCAAAAACATTCTGGTGGATTCTTCATTGAGAGCTGTCACGATATCAGCAGTGGCTTTCCTATCATTTATTCCATAAAACGATAATCTATTTTCACATAAAGACTTTACATAAGTGCTATGTGGGCTTTATTCCTAGAGGAGTAAGATAACAAAACTAGGAAAAGAGAGAGATGTCTCTTCTGTTACAGAAATGAGCAAGCAATTATAGCTGTGCTGTGGAACACTACTAGATATTAAGAGACAAACTGTTAAATATATCTTTATTGAAATTAAGATATAACCCATTGTTTTCTTCTTCTTGATGCAACAAATTCTTAATGTTTCCTGGGAAAAAGTTTTTTATAAGCTACCACAATGCTGAGGGATATTAATATTTCTGAGATAGTATGAAATATTTTTGGATGCGACTAATAACTTCTACATACACCTATTTGTAATAACTGTATTACCTTATGGCATGGACAATGTGCTTCCTTAGGGGCGTCATCATTGGAAGAGAGGTTGGACTTCTCAGTGCCAAAAGAACAGGATGCTGTCCAAAATCTGAAACACACGGTGAGGTGGGGAGAAACCGCCCAATATACTGCTCAATGACATTCCTTAGCAACTGATTCAAGTAGGCATTTTGATTTTGAGATTGACAGCACACAATACATATGCCCTATAGAACGGAAAATAAGCAAAAGAGAAATGTCAAAAGGTGAAGTTAAAATAGTATTTAGGAACTTACTAATATGTTTTACAGCATTAGTATTCATGGCAGAATCTGTACCTTCTTACCATTAAATAGGACTTCTGGTATCATGAATAAATAAGGCAAACTTGGCCCTTCTAGAGCTGAGTTGGGATAGTATACAGGTGGTAGTGGAATATAACATAATCTAACATATGTTGTAGAGGCATGACCAAAGGAAATGAAGGTAAGCATTCAGGAAGAGAAAGGGAATATTCTTCCTCTCGTTCTCCTGCACACAACACTTGACTATGATCATCAATTACATACCCTTGTCATTACTAAGTTATAAAATACATGTCCCATCAGTATTTTTCAAAGGATTTAAAACAAAGCTCAGTGTATCAGGAAGCAAAAGATAAAGAATAAAAGCCTGCCCCTCAGAGCACGGACTGCTAATCCCACAGAGGCACAGCTGGGTAGGGGAGGTATCATTCAGTCATTTTTGGCTATGAACATAATATTTACCCTGGTAATTTGCCATGCAAAGAAAGGATCATTGTTTACCAACTCGTAATGAGAGAGGAATGCTGATGCTTAGACCAAAAATAAGCACCTCCCTATAAGTTTTTATATGTGCTACCGTGCCAAGTGCTTTATAGTCACTTCATTTCAATTTTTAGAACAAAGGAATTAATATCATATTTCCATTTTACAGTCAAGGAAACTGAGGTTCAAAGAAATTAAGAACTTAATAGAAGTCACAAGAACTCATTATAATATCCTGCTGCATGTATCTTGATATAATCCCTTTCATATGTATGCAAGTTAGCAAGATAGTCTCATAACAATATTTAATACTTACAAATGATTAAATCCATTCCCTCAGAAGAAGGAACAATTGTCTGCATGTTTATTAGGACTCCATTGTAGCCATAATTGGTTGTTTACCTAGTAAAAAAACTCTAGGAGTTCATTTGTAGTGAAAAATAGTATAGAGCCACTGAAATACTGGCAATAACATAGTTAAAATGAACAATGGTAGAGCTGGCCTGCTCAGTCTTGCATGCTTTTTTGGAAAAAGCACAGCGAGAAGTTGGTGGCAGACAGAATCCACAGATCCAAAGACAGCAGAGCACTTTTAAAAATTAAAGATGCAGCTTCCTGACAGTTATGCCAAATGGATAATTCAACAAAAACCTCACTTTATTTCTTAAGCAACATCTACTTATAAGTAAACTAATTCTAAGAAGACCACATAGAACAAACATCTAGACTTTCCTGGTACTCTCAACTGCATTCCATACATTTGTTCTCCCGTGCAACTAAGTGCCAGGTTCCTACTCTTTGTCATTCTGCTTGATGGCACACTCAGCTTTAACATACATAGCAACATGAATATATGATTAGAGTCAGTTTAAAACTTCTTAGAAATCTCAAAACTTTGCTTTAAAAAAAAATCCACCATGGGAGACTATGCTAACTTATCAAAATCTGCTTCCTTCTTTAGAGAATCTCATATTTAGAAAGGTCTAACTTTCAGTATCACACACTGATGAAAGAGACTAGTACTTTAGACTGCCCACAGGATATCATTATTTACACATTTACACATTCCAAATCACTTCAAACTAAAGCTATTAAAGCCAGCTTTTTCTATATGTATTCCTGGCTGGCCAGTAACTCCTGCCTCAGCCTCCCGAATCCTGGCACTACAGGTATGTGTCGCCATGGCTGTTTCTTTACCATCTCCCAGTTCAGTTACCAGCAGCACTTTCCAGCCACTATCAGTCTATTCTAAGATGCATCCATTTCTTTCTCTCCCACATTTAGTAATGTATTTTTAATCAGAGTTCATCAACGTTTCTGACATCTGCACAGGCTCTAATCTCACTGCTTAGTTTAAACCTTCTAGTAACGTGCGGAGTATTTCAATGAACTAGTCACTACCTCATAGGTCTTAAATCTAACTCCCACACCAAGATCATTTTCCCCAATACAGCACAACTCACACTTTTTTTTGCTCACAACCAACATTGTGTATGCATGAGACGGAGTTCAAATTTTTGGCAAGGAATACAAACCTTCCATCACATGTCTCTTTCTATGTGAATTTCCAGCCGCAGAAGAATGATTTGTATTTCCCCAGTGTGCTAGATTTTCCTTAAAGCTCTTGACCTTGTCTAGGTTACTCCGACAGGAATGGCCTTCTGACTCCTAGGCATTCTGCCTTCACGCCCACAGTTCTTTGTGCTGCTTTTCCGTCCTTTTCACCCCTGTCTCGCTCTCACAGAACTAAGGTCTCCAAGGAAAATACTGAGTGAGCTTCTGAAACCTTTTGAACTCCTTGCCTTCATTCCCAACTCGAGCTTCTTGAAAATTTGCCTCTCTCACCTTTGTTTCCAAAGCCAAACCCAAAAGGCATTCAAAACATTTTCAATGGATGTGCCATATGCAAATAGTACTTTCGAGATCACAATTTCTCCAATCTGTATTTTGAAGCATGCTTTGAGGCAGTTTCTACACTGGGTATACCTGGAGATACAGAGGAAGACTCTTCTGAATTGCAGTCAGCATTGGCACAGGCAACTCCTTCTCCTGCTGTAATACCGTGTGTGGCAGCAGTAAACAATCTATGATCCGAAACAGTAGATTCTGTGCTTTCGAGGTGGCAAAGATTTGTGCCCATGACTTAACAAGAATTCCTAATAAAAAAGAAAAGAAGCTTTGGTTACAATTATCTCCTAATCAGAACATTTTTGCTACTCTATGTAAAAAAAAATGTACTTTATTATAGCAACAAGTCAAAATAGACAGCAGGAAGAAACATATGCCGAGTGAAAAGACTTACATTAAGGCATCCATTTAACTCTTCACTAAAAGAGTACAAATGAAATGCAATGGCATGGCAAAGACAAAGTTTACTTGGAATGTAGCAAAGTGGGAACTATAGGGATGGGCCCTTAAGGGTCATTGGTAGACTATCAACCAGGGAAAAGGGGGAAGAACGCACAGAAACAGGGATGGTGAGATGCAGGCCATGGGAAAAGAAAACTATGAGATACAAAGAAAGGGAAATCTAAATGAAACCATGACCAAGTTTCTCCTATCTATCCTCACCCTCAGAAAAACAACATGAGGAAAGTATCAATTTCTCTTTGTCAGAAATCACTCATCTACTAGGATCTCAGACACTCTTCTTAACCTGGAATGCAGTTTTAGTGCCTTCCACTAGTAACCTTATAAAACACACACACACACACACACACACACACACACACCCCCCAGAGTTGTCCTGAGGTAGGAAATGGTAATTTATCTGCCCCTTCCTATGGCTATGATATCCCAACCCTAACACAGGCTCAAACTCTTAAGGAGTTATAATTCTTCTTTCTCCATTCTGTTTTAAGTCTTTTATGTAAACAGCAAGTTACCTGTTCTAATTTCTAATGGAAAAATGAGTAATTTATTAGCTATATAATCCAATCCATTCTTACCCTTTGAGACCTAGGCAAATGGAGAGAATCTAGCTCTACCCATATGCAGAGAGAGAGTCTCTCTCTCTCTCTCTCTCTCTCTCTCTCTCTCTCTGCTCAGTGCTAAACAACAAAGAAAGCCCTCAATTTTTCATAAGCAAAAATTTGCCCCAAATGCACACATGATCAGTTCATAAGGGATTCTCTGATTCTTGATACAGCGATCATGTACTCTGTAATCATCCATTTACCTTGGGAAAAACTAAATCTGAAAATGGCAAGCAACTTTCTTAGGGACTAGTAAGTCACAAGCTTGACTTGCTAAAATAATCACATAGATATTACTGCTGAATTGGTAATAAATCACCACCTTTTTTTCTAAAATTAAATAATCTAAATTGCAAGTACTGCTTTCAGTACTTTCTACATTATCCACATTGCCACAGCTTCACAGTCTCCTTTATCTTTCACAAGAAAGATAAAAGGTTTCAGACAACCCAAATAAGGATTACTCATACATCCTCAAGATTAAAGGGAATAGATACAAGGTTTGTACCATAGAGAAATAAAGAAAACTCAAAAGTTAAGTTCTATATAAAACTTCTAAGGGAATATTTCTCATTTCCTTTTTTTTCTGTTCCTATTTTTGGTTAGCAACATGGTTTAGTCAACAAAGATATTCAAATTACTAACTTCCTAAAGAAATATGAACCCCATCATTATAGAACAAGCACATGAAGATTTCGTTTGAAAAAGAAACCGGTTTGTGAAGAGTAAGATTTGAAGCATCAATGTCATTGGTATTATACTAAGTATCTCTCGGGACCTCCTTCTCCATGCACAGGAACCACAAACAATGAAAGGAAGTGATGGCTTTCCGGTATTTCAACTTCTACCTAAATGTAGGTAAACATTAACAGAAGGTTCATTTTGGAGGTTTGGGTATTATAATTTGTCTGAAATTATCAGCAGCGCTTAGTGTGGAAATATCTTGTTATTATCATAATATCAATATCATAATATTAATATCAATAAGAGCACAGCAAATAATGAGGGACAGCTTGAACTATCTTAAGCAAACCACTGTATTTCATACTATCTTACACCTTCACAAAGAATTAAGTGATTTGTCGTATGTATCTTTTTCCATTTGGGTTCTAATGGATCGAGTTAAGGAAATGTTTCTAGCAAAAACATGTCAGAAATACATACCCATAATTCCATAAGTCAGTTGCAACCCTGCACTGGAAATTTTTTTTCCCAAATAAGGCTTTACGTATTTTAATAATTCACCAAGGTATTCTAAGGACTTTGTGACAATGGCAGATTTATCAGAAAATGTCTGGAGACTCCCATAAGTCTTACCAACAGCCTATAAGTAAAGGGAAAGATGATATAAGTTTCCAAGTCTTATACAACACAAACCTTGAAAACTAACTTCTTCTTTTTCTTATACATCAGCCTTCATCGTTAGATTTCCAAAAAAGATTCACAGCAAGTAAAACTTCAGTGAAGTGTTATGTCTTGCTTTTTATAACTAAAGGTCGAAGGAAGAATTTTTTAAAAAATAAATACCCTAGTAATTATTTACAGAACATCTGATTCAGCAAAATCATTAGTGAGGAGAAGCATCTAACTGTTATACAAGAAGCCAGTAATCAAATAAAGCTTTCTACACAGCCTAGCTCATAATTCATGACTGGAAATCTCCAGATTCCTACAGGAAAGAGTTGCAAGCAGCATTACCAAATTCTTACAAGTAAAAACTCTTAACTAAGCTCTATTATGTGAATTGATGTGCTTCACAGTTTACAGCTCAAAGAATATTCTTCAGGAGCCATCGACTTGGTAGCTTAATGTTCTGTGTGGAGGAGATGGAAAATCTGGTTGAGAGGCTAAAGATGGGTCAACCAAGAGGTGGTCAACAGAAACATGAGGAGGGACATTAAGAAAAGACAGAAAAAGAGATAATAAACCCAACAACCTCGGAGGAAGGTGAGGGTAAGTAGGCTATATGAAACTATAAAAGACAAAAGAGATAACTATAGAGATGGGTTAAAGTTTGAGAAAGTTTTAAACCACTCTGAAACTCACAAAGGCTTTCATTTCAATGGCTTACGTGACAACCATAAATGGCACCAGTGCGACCCTTCTTACTGGCTCCTAGTGGATAGAGGGCACAGCACATAGGTGTCAGCAAACAATAAAAGAGCACAGATGCTGAGAGCACTGTTAGAGCAGTTGACATAAACTCCAAGAGGTCTGATTAAGTTGAATAAAAGAGGAAGCACAGCCTTGAGGGGCTAAATGGAAGTAAGTCACATGGAATGAAGAAAAGCTAAGAAATTCAGCGAAGTGGGCAAAAGAGACGAGATATATCTTATTAAACCTTTTTTTATTTAGCTTTCTGTCCTTTAAACATTTCATTCTTTAGAAGGTCACCAATTTTTGACCATAGTTCCCTTGAACACATGCTATGCCTAAGTGCTTTGAAAAACTTTTATTGTTTAGATCATGATACTCACTAATTGGGAACCTACACTTTCTCAAGGAGAAAAAAAGGAACTAGTAGGGGACTAGTGGGAGCACCATTATTGAACAATCCAAACTCACAAATACACATAGCTAGAAAAATATCTTGAGAGATGTTTCAAATAACTCAAAAGCATTCTTTGCTAGTATGCCAAAATTTTCAAGTGATGATTCTTAAAGGACAGTAGTAACTAAATTGGAGACTTTCATTGACTCTAAAGCCACATTAATAAAACGAGTTCAGTATATTTGAATAAAGCTTTTACCTATCAATGCTTACTAAAATGCACTTGGAAATTTGAGAAAGTTAATGAGTGATATTGCTTCCCAATATTGACATTTCTATACTGGAAAAACAAACACACACACACACAAATTAAAAAAAAAAACAGAAAAAAAAATTGACATTGTCCCTTTCCTAGAGAAGTCTCTAAGTATCGGGAAGCTCTCAGCTCATGAAGGTTCATGGAAATTTCCTAAATTCTAATTTTATTGAAAAGCTGAACTACATTATTAGCAACAGATACTGTCAGTTGTTTTCTTTGAAGTGATAGGCTTACTTACTTCATTTCTGAAAAAAAGAAATGTCTGCCAAATGCCCAAGTCTGAATAATCACATTTTGTCAGATTTCTTTCAAGATAAAAGCAGTCAGTTCAGCTTGCGACTCAAGTGCTCACAGGCTCTTTCTTTAGACAATGCACTGCTTTGGCACACTGAAGTCCTTCACTTGCACTCTGCATTTTCATTTCGAGAATGAGATTAAGGGTTGAAATTTGCTATAATTTAAATTTTGCTTCCTAATTAATGCTTTTTTAAATGAACAAGCTCTACTTTTCTGTGAGCGCATAAAACATAAGTTCTAAATAATCCGAAGTCATAGGGCTTGTTCATGCTAACACACTCACAGGATTTGAGCAAATTTGTCAGTTTAGTATTGAGATCGAGAACATCTTGAGAAGGTTCAGTAACTCCCAGCAGTCTATGACCCACGCTTGAATATTAGTGACCATAGTGCCTCAATAACTATGTTTAAACTTCCCCAGACTAAAACTGGAAATATATATGTATTTCCATATATATATAAATGTGCCCACAGAGGCCAAAAGAGTACAGTGAATTCCCCAGAACTGGAGTTAACTGGTTGTTAGCTGCCATGTAGATGTTGAGAATTAAACCTGGGTTTCCTGCAAAGAGCAACAAGTGATCTTATCCAATGAGCCGTCTCTCTAGCACCATAGTGTGTTTCTTAGTATTCTGATAATAACTTCTCATATACCATATCATGCTGTTATTTCCATGCAGAAAAAGCACATTAAGCCAAACACTGGTACTTTATAAAAAAGTCCACTTCTAAGAATGGACCTGAATTGGTGCTTGGGCTTTTGATTTTTGGAGGATTTCACACTATGATTCTCTTGAATCACACAAGAATGGCCTTACCTTAATCCTCTACAATATCCATGCAATCAACAGGTTTTATATTGGACACCTGCCTTCATTCTCCAAGTCCAGAATTCACCAAAGGGAATATATGCAACTAGAAATGGACACTGAGTACTAATGAGTTTCTCTGGTCAACAAAATCTGATGTTTTGGCACAAATTGTTGCTCCAGAATTAACTATGCCCTTCACTGGGAAGACTCACAGAAGGGGTGGGGTGGGTGTGTGCGCGCGCATGCGCGCGCCCATCCAGATTTCATCCCATGCACCTTTCCCCTGTATTTGGTACTTTTTGATCCCTTTTCTAAGACAGGTCAAAGTGGCTACATGAGAACTAGAAGAAACCTGAAATCTACCCTAAGGAGCAATATTTGCTCCTTTCAATTTCTGCTATATGTGTACCATAATCTATATTATGTTTGCTAATTTTCACAAGGTCAAATCAGACTCACCTAAAAACTTTATGCTCTTTAAAGAATAAATTCTAAATACTTTACACCAAGACACTCTGACTCTTTCCTACAGATGAAATCTACTGACAGGTTGGCATTAAGTATTTAAACATACTGTATCATTATTTTAACCTTTGTGTATCTTAAATTCTCAGATCAGTAAACCTCTTCTGAGATCAAAGACTACTTTAGGTTTTTCAAATCCCTAAGGAGCACTAGATAATGCTATACAGCATTTTGCAAAAACCTATCATTGATTTATTGATAAAAAGAAAAAATCATTTAGGCTGGATTAAATTAGAGGAGATCTAACTACTAGTACAGTCTGCCTTCTAACTCCTTTTTTGATCCAAAACTGTTGGTCAGACTTACTTAACAGCTATATAAAATATTCAACAAAAATTTGTATTTCCCATCTGCATATTATTAAGTTATTATTAGTTATCATTAGGGTTTACAGACATCTCTGTTATACAATTGTAATTTAACTTACTAGAAATCAAAGGAATTAACTGAGTTAACAATATGGAAATAGCTTATTGGTTGTAATTATTTTCATACAAATAGAATCATATTTTCATGTAGTTAATATCAACATGCTCAAAAGTAAATCTACTTTTATTGTGAATAACTTACTAAAGACAATCATTCAAACATTAATAATTTCAGCTAGGCTTATGAAATAAACACCATCCTATGTTACATTCCTTTAAAATTAATCAAAACTAAAATTTTGAAAGGGACTTAAAAATAAAAGAAATGTATTAGATTTTCAAGTTCTAACTGTATTATGAACTAGTTGGTGCTAACGCTTACAGTATCAATGCAGGGCAGTAAATTCTCAGCTGGAACCATCAGAGATTCTATATGTTTATAACAAATAAAGTTAGCACCTGAATTGTTACCGACCAATATCAACAAGATAGTCTTTCATTTCAGTTGGCCTTGAAAAAAAGCTTCCATATATTCTTCCTTAGGTTTTCATTCTTCATTAAGTATGAATTTCCTGAGAGTCTTTAGAGTGAATAGTCTATATCTTAGAGCAAAACTTCCTTTCTTTCAGAAGTTTACAAAAAAAGGCAACCAGTAATATGACTCAAGCTACACAACTCACTTCATAGAAAAAAATTAATATTTAAAGATTTTTTAATTGATTATTTGGAAGATAACACTAATAAATGAAAAATACCTCCAGGAACTGAATAAGTGCTTGTTTGGGGTCTTCTGGGCTGGGCAAATGGTCAATTTGAGCCTTTGAGAAGATATTCTTTACTTCTGAGAGTTTAAATAGTAACCTTGTCATTTCAGCCAGCTGTTCCATGTACTCTTTTTCTATTAAAAAAGGGAATAATCATGATTATTCTATAAACATGCAATAAAATATAAGTTGCACATACACTGGTGTGCATATACACATGTGCTGGAAATACACCTTCATTTCTGAAATATGAAAATTTTCACAATGGTAAAAACTGAATTAGGCTTTTTACAATTAACCTAATCCAGAAAGTTATTTAGGTCAAACAATTACACAACATATAAGAGAAAAAGTACAGCCTTTTCTGGTCAGCCTGAGTGAAACTTATGACAGTTTACAAACAATAGCCTTTAACAAGGTATATTCCACACAAAACAGAACTGTAGGGAACTTTAAAATGCACAAATATCTTCAGTGACTAATAGTAAAATAGAAAAACAAACTATTTCATAAAAATAGTGCAAAATATTTCTAGATAGGTATTCTTTTTAAGGTACTCAGGCCAGGCGGTGGTGGTGCATGCCTTTCATCCCAGCACTTGGGAGGCAGAGGCAGGCGGAGCTCTGTGAGTTTGAGCTAGCCTGGTCTGTAAGAGCTAGTTCCAGGACAGGCCCCAAAGATATGGAGAAACCTTGCCCCCCAAAAAAGTAAAAATAAAAACAAAAGTACTCGGTATGTAAGTATGCACTTCAGATAAGTCATTGTCTTCTTCAGGGGAAAAAGCAGTGTGACACCCGAGGAGTAAGTTTTGTCCTTAGTGCCAAGGAAACTTAATTCTTTTAGCTTTGTAGCAGTTGGTATTTGCCATATGTAGTTAAAAATAGAGTAACAATAAAAAGAACCAGACTACAAAAGCACATATTATATATACTCATAGCTAATCATATTTTGAATATTTGATACTAGTTTATTGAAGCCATATGCACCCCCTGCGTGCCTTATATGACACTTACCCACTGCCTGTTCAGAGCTCACATCAATTAGCAAATCAGGTTCAGAGAGGTGTTTTACGTGCATTTGCAACACACAACGGATCCACGATCTTATAGTCAAGGACTGAAAAGACATGCAGCTTGACTGAGAGAGTGCTTCACATACTGTGCTGTAGAGACAAAGGAAAAGGGATGTACCGAGAACAGAGCTTGTAATGACACATTAAAGCAACTCCCTTGCCTTTGCTGACTTCAGGTGAATACGGTACTGCAGACATCATGCAAATGTACATGAAAAGATCTGTTAAACATCTTTGTTTTCGTTTTGCATATTCTAATTTTTAATTTTCCTTTTCTACTGGTGTTGTATCTATAGATTTATGCCAAGGGAAAAATTTAGGAAGTATGGAATAGCAAGAATGTATAAATCATAGGCATTATAATAATGTAATAGGTAAGCAGAAATAAATGCAAAGAACAGTAAAAACAAAAAATGGCATTATCAATAGCAATTAAACAGAAGAGAACAAGACAAAAAGCCGTGAATGAACTATATATTTCTACATGTCTCGACTGAACAATTATGTTTCCATCCTCTTCTGTTCACTTTATAAGCACTCATTATCAAAGATAATAATAACACAAAACTCAAAAATACTGCCTTCTGGGAAGCAAACAAAACCTCCCTTCTCTTAAGCCAAACACATACCTGAGTCTAAATTCTAATTTATGAGGGGCTCCTGGTGACAGAAATGATAGGCATAGATTTATCTTAAACATAGCATTCTGCAAAGGTAAAACCATTTTTTTCTTCTTATTTTGTTTTGATATATGTACAAGCATCGAAACCAAAGGTTTTGTTGGGATGTCTTTATTACTTTATCATATTGTATTTTGAGACAGATCACCTGAATCATGCAATTTTGGGATGGCCAGCAAGCTCCTATGGTCTGCCTACTTATATATATATATNAGTTAGGTTACGGAAAGTCACTTTTTTCCTGAGTACTTGGGATCAAACTTATGCCATTAGTTTTGTACAACTAATACCTTATCCACTAGGCCATCTCCTCAATCCCTAAAACAATGCCTAATTAACTAATTAATGAATTTTTACTCAGCGTCTCAATATGTAGCTCTGGCTGTCTCAGAACTTACTATGTAGACCAGGTTGGCCACAAATTTGGAGATATACCTGCATCTGCCACCTGAATATTAAGACTAATGCCTGGTTTAAAACTATTTTTTGTGTGTTTTACTTTCTTCAACCATTACTAATAAACACTATTTTAAAAAAAATACTAGTGTGCATACATAAAAATACATATACACAAACCAGGCAGTGGTGGTACATGCCTTTAATACCGGCACTCAGGAGGCACAGACAGGCAGATTCTGTAAGTTGGAGGCCAGCCTGGTTTCCAGAGCAAGTTCCAGGACAGCGAGGACACAGAGAAACTCTGTCTCAAAAAAATGATTGATAGATAGATAGATAGACAGACAGACAAATAGATAGATAAGATAGATAGATAAAAACACATGCATGTACACGCACACACAATCTTCTTTGCTCCCCCAAAGACTGTATCTTCCATATTGAAGGTAGACCTCATGTCTCCAAATAAATACATTAAATTACATTGTAAATGCTATCACTATCATTTGGATTACCATGAGAAAACAGAGTTGAGAGGGTAATTCAAGGGAGACAAAAAAGACCATCAGGGTACATAAAAAAAAAAAAGAAAACAAACCCCAGTGAGAGCAGTTGCTTCTCAGAGAGAAGGGAGGCCTCCTGCCCAAAGTTTATGCCAAGGAGAACAGGAGAAATGAAATACTAAAGATCAAAGACAAAGGAAAGAAAATTTGAAAAAGGAAGGAGCAAGTCTGCTTTGCTGGTAACAACTTTATGACAACATCATCTAATCATGAAGGTTGTTTAGGACCAGGACAATGGACCTAAGTCTTAAGAAGGCCCAGGTAACACATTTGGGCTGAAACCAATACTTGTATGAAAAAGAACCTATCATCCTCACAACATACAACTCTGGGTTTAAGTACCAAAGTTATAGTTACTGCAGTGAAAATAAGAGTTGGGGCTTTTGACTCAAGAACACAAGCTCATTTGGAAAAAATATGCCCAAGTCACCAATAATCCTGAAAACAACAGAGCTCAAATGTGGTCTTGCAGCTCCATATAACACATTATGGTTACAAAAGAAAGGAAAATGTCATCACTGTGAAGTTTCTAAGTAACACCATGCAGTCTCACATATGTGCAGTCATCAAGAGAAGTAACCATTCAATTGTATACTTTTTAAAAAGGCTCAGTTTTAAAAACTGGTCTTTACTTTGGGAACTAAGGGCTTCTATGTTAAGAAAATTGAATGACTCAAGAGCAATGAATAAATAAACATTCATTATTATTAGAGAATTCTCATACCAGAAGTTCCAAAAGCAATCCAACTGATGCTGAATTCTCTTACTTTATGAGTCAAAGCCCAATGAAAAAACATAAATTTAACGATGCTGACTAACCTCCTTAGAAAACAACTGACTCACTACATCACTCTTCATTCATTGACTGGCAGCTGGTACAAGAACTACTCATGAGGTCTCTCAGGCCTGGGTGATGACTTCATCCTCTTCATCTTGATGCTTTTATGAAGTTCCCACATTGTAAAACACTATCTCTACAGCAATTTTACCTCATTTTTTCCATATATCTGTCTCTATGTATTACTGAAGTTGTTCCTCACAGCCTCTGCAGGACAGGGCAGGAGATACAGGCAGATTAAAGAACAACAACAACATGATTGAACTGGAGTGCACGGTTCATGATCAAATCTTTAAAAGTCAAATCTTTAGTTTTAGTTAAGTCTAAATCTGAAATAATATGCCAGTGTTTCACTGATCCAGCAATAATACCTATACACTTCATTCTACCTGCTATTATACTGGTAAAATGTCTGCCAAATGAGAGGATATATAGTACAGATTGTTTTCATTAGACAAATTCTTCCAGGATACTGATCAGGATATAGACTAAGGAGTATTTCTGAAATAAGGGAATATACCTATTTTGTAGCAAATGACTTAAATATCTTGCTACAACTTGAGGCCAGATGATATCATCCCAACCAAAAAGCTGAATTATTGATATAACCGGCTGAGGCTGAAGATCTGATGGTGCTGTGTTTGGCATGTCCACTGCGAGCAAAGTAAAATCTAGATTTAAAAGGAGAGAAAGTTCAGATGGGACATTTTTAAATCTTCCCCTCACCTTCGATTCCAAGGAATTTAAAAGCACCAGATAAAATATAACTTTTAGAAATGTAACTTGAGCTAAATTAACATTGTCAAATATCTGTAACCCCATCATGATCTCCAAAAGGTCTAAAAGCATCTAGCTTAGTAGCATTACAGGCATGGTTCCCTCAAGTCAAGCCAGTGGGTTTTAGTAGTCTGTCTCCATTCAAAGACCCAGGTAAAAGCATTTCCAGTACCTCCTTTGGTTTGACCAAGTTAATTTACTTGCCACCTGCCACATGTGCTAATGTTCACTGTAAATACCAACCTTTTCTTTCTCTTCTATTAAATACTGGTCTCCTATGATCAAAAACACCCACTTTTTCAGAACCTACAACCTAGAATTCTTTATGTTATCACTTTATGTTTTCCCGAATTCGTCAACTCAGTCTGTACCTATGGCAGCAAAGCAACTATTCTAAGGCACTGACTCCTGGGAGGCTTTCTAGTGTGGTTGTGCATCCTTCCACACACCTCTTACTATTGAACTCGAGGACAGACAGGGGAGGTTTACTTCTTGCTCTACATTGCTACTTCTAGACCATTCTCATTTCCTCCCCTCTAAAATGTCTTGCTTTAAATCTCTTGTACATCATCAAACTATACCAGTAATAAATTCTTCTTGGTGCATGTCCCAATTTCCTAGGCTCAAAATCTCCCTAATAGCAATTTTGCCATGATCTCTTGTTTATTTGGAATTCCTGTATTCCAGTGATCTATTCTCTGTTATAGTTAAAATATTCCCATATTGATACCCAAAGCATTGGACATTATCAATTATAACCTCTGTATAATTTCATTTTTAAGGACCCCACTTCAATAGATTTGCTTCTCAGCTTTCCTCTTCTAAGACCTGAACTCTAACAATTCTTGGCTTATAACAACTCTACAATCCTTCACACTATATAGCTTTTTCCTATCTCTCTCTACTTTCATATCTTCTTTTCCCTCTTTAGGAAGTTTGATGGCATAGTCCATGGCTTATACACTGTTTTCCTTTAATAGTCATTATTTCTTCAACCATCTTCTTCACTGATGCTATGAAAAAAAAAAAAACACCATGCTTCAGAACTGGGAGGATGACTTAGTTGGTGCAGGAGAAGTACCTGTATTCTGTCAATCATGTTTTAAATAAACGCTGATTGGCCAGGCAGGAAGTATAGGCGGGAAAACCAGTCAGGAAGTAGAGGTGGAGAAAAGAGAACAGGAATATTCTGGGAAGTAGGAAGCTCACTCTGCCACTCCTGCCCAGACAATCGAAGAAGCAGGATGTGATCTGCTCCACTGAAAAAGGTACTGAGCCACATGGCTGACACAGATCAGAATAATGGGTTAATATAAATGATAAGAGCTAATAAGAAGCCTGAGCTAATGGGCCAATCAGTTTATAGCCTATGTAGACCTGTGTGTGAATTTCTTTGGGGCTTGCCGGCTGTGGGGAACTGGGCAGAACATAAACCCCAACAAGCAGGCCCCTTCGTGTTACACTTAGTGGAAGAGCATTTGCTGTGTAATCATGAGGTCTTCAGTTCTAATCTTGAACAGCCACATGAAAGCAGGGAGAGGCCTTGCATGCCTACTATCTTGGTGTCAGGGTGTGGTGACAGGTAGATCCTGGGAACTCTCTAGCCAATTGGCTTATACCTCAGCAAGACGTAGTGCTTTTATAAGGCAGAGAACTATAGAAGAACTCACCTGACTCCATATGTACAGAAGCATTTGAACTGCCCCCCNAAAAACCATTCTTCAGGTTCTGGTGACTTACTTGCCCCCCCTGTTAAAGGCAATGATCGATTCTCAGGTCACCTTTTCTTGGGCACTTCCCTTCCTGGTTTTCAGGGCACGGGGCATCACCCTTTCTTGGATTGCGTCTTACCTGCACTCCTTTCCAGTGTCCCTTTTTGAATCTCTTAGACTACAGATCTCAACCTAGAGATACACTGTGAACTGATCCACACACACCTTTTCTCCCCATTGATTCCTACACTCATGAAGGCCTTAGCCAGTCTCTTGGTTTTAAGGACTATTTATTTATCCATGGATAGTTTAAAGACAAACCTCCATCTCAGAAAATGTCTGGGAAGCCTAGCTTATTATAGACCAGTTCTTATTTAATGTAGTTAATTTTAATGGATACCTTATATCAAAACACCCTCAAATTTAGGAATCATCAGTTTTCTGACACAAAATGGTTCCTCATAATCTTCTTATTTCAGCAAACTGCTAGTTACTCTTGACTCATCTCATGAACTATTCTGATCACCTTACCTTATTTGCATAGCAAATTCTCTCATTTTCCTTCCTTTAGATCTGACTGTTTCTGACCATGTACACTACAATTTTAATCCAAGCTGGTTTGGGTTGTTTGAATAATTTCCTAATTGCCTTAATTCCCTCTTTGCTTCCCTTTGTCTCACCCAGAAGGATTACATTTCCTCTTTTGAAAAAATACCAAATTTCTAATCTGGAAGTACAAATGGAAGTCTTTACACTTCTTTAAAAGGTAGAGCACAGCCTTTCCAATACTAAACCACACCTCAGCCTCTCACCCTTTCCTGCCCCACCTAAGCCTGTATCTGCTCCCTCTAGGACCCTAAACATTGTCCTTTCCCTCTCACTCGGTGCCTCCCCAGCACTCTATTTAAAACTGCAGCCTACCTTTTGCCCCTCCCCATTTTGGTTTGTTTTTGCTAGAGGTGGTGTTTGTTGTTCAACAGTAATCCAGACTTGGGAAACTGAGTCATGGAGATCACAGTTCAACCAGCCTGGGCTACAAAGCAGGACTCGCAGAAACAACAGCAACAAATTCTCTTTGGCCCCACCCTCACTAGATCATAATCTCTGTGAGAACACAGTTTTCTTGTTTGTGCTGCCTCCCACGCTGGTATATCCCTAGTACCTTCAGAAGTTACTTTTTTTCTTAAATGAAGGAAATTACTCTCTCTCAACCTAAGTCTACTTCAAATCTGATAGTTACACCTTTGACTCTGGATTTATTAGGCACTTACCTAGGACAGTGCAGACTAAAACAAGACAATACTACTTTTATTGATGGTCTAGCATTCTGGATGACAGAATACAGTTCAACTTACTGAATACCAACATGTATTACTTCAGTCACCACACTAGTTAGAAACCATGACCTTACCACAATATTCTATCTATACTTAAAAAAGTCTTAACGTACTTTGGACAAAGTCTGAACAGTTGGCAAGATTTCAATTTCTTATCCACTTTTTAAACATTCATCCCATTATTTATAGACTTTTTTAGTTCATCTTTCCTCATCAATTCGAGAATAAAATAAATACTGATTTAGACCATCACGATTTTTTGTTACTGTTATTTCTTCAAAGCATTACATTTAAATACATAAAATACTTTCAAATGAACGTTATTTAAATATATGCAGGAACGATACAAATCTCTTGCCTATTCAGGAGCTTTTTAACATATTATGGACACGATTCTTCTTGAAAAAAATAATGGCCTCTTCTCAGTAAACTGAAAATATGTTCATATATTAGAACCTTGCCTAACTGTATATTATTCAGAGTCCCTGAAAGCCTAAGAACATGTATTTGGGCCAATAATCATTTTAAATAAAAATTACAATCTAAATAAAATCTAGGGGAAGTCAGAACAGTAATTCTAAGCATTTCATTCCATCCTGATCCTATCCTTTTGGTGTTTTAGGGCTATTCTCCCCAACTTCCTTGGTCTTCATATGAATTATCTTGTATTTAGATTATTTGCTTAGAAAATATCAAAGTGTACTACTTGAACTAGATATAATCAAATGCAACTTTACTTTGCAAATAATTGTGAGTGTAAGAAAAGTTTATGAGAATTCAATGTTTACATCTGAAAATTACATTTTCTTTTTAACAAATTACCATTTAATCTTTAATGGTACATAAGTCAAAGGTACCCAACTTAAACATGTCATTCATTTCATCATAGATCTGTCACAATGTTTGTAATAAAGCAAGAAATTAACAGCAAACAGAGGAAAATACTGACAAAAGTGTGCAAAAGAAGAAAGCAATGAGCAATGAACAATTAATGCTGACCTGCAGCGGCATCTGCAAGTTGGGAGAGAGGCACAGAGTGCGCCATTCTCTGACTCTTCAGAAATGAAAAGAAATGCCTCCAGAGTGCACGGGCGACTGCAGCAAGGTGGCGCTCTTTAGCCGATAATGAAGACTGAGCAATTGGGTCCACATTCTCCCTTTGAAGTTCCTGACACAATTGCTGATGAACACTCCTAAAAAGAAATAAACCAGAGCTCACATTCAAGAAATCAAAGCAAAACTCTTTTCAACACATTTTACTCTTTTTCATGATTATAGCATGAGAAAACTGAAGGAGCACTTACATAACTAAAATCTTTATGCCAAGGCATAATGCATTTCTTGTTATTTGAAGTATGAATGATGACATATTAAACACCATAAAGTTAATGTTAATTACTTATGTCAACCATTAATTATATGCTTTTTAATATGTCAGATCCAAATGAGAAATAGGCAGCTTCATACGAGGGTCTCCATTTTGCAATTTATGTATGACAATGATTTTCCTTAGAATCTAGACATGAGGATAATTTTAAACCATTTTCTCTTGAGGTTTTTAGAGCACATATATTGGGAAGAAGGTAAGAACATTGGCTCACGTGTGGTATTTTAAGCTGCACATTTTTCCTTGCATAGGCAGAAAAGCAGCAGTCCTTGGTGCTGGTATACAACACTGTGGGGACAGTCTTGGTTACTGGACCAACAGGCTACGAAATCATTTTCACAGAGTAAACAACAAAAAATTCTGTTCATTAACACAGCATAATTTAATACTGTCTTAAATTGTGATTTATCATTAATTACTTTTTGGTTAGCTAAACAAATTTTAAACATCTTTTGGACTCTAACAGAAACACAGGTGCAGAAAACTGAGGGTAGCAGCCTGTGCAGAGGAAGAGCAGAGACTTCTTCCTCGGTGACTGGGAAGAGAGGCATAGCAAAAGCAAGGCACAAACTAATGAAAGGTTGTGTTCAATGTGGAGTGAGGCTATTTCTTTGTCTGTTCCCATCACTGCCATACCTAGAGAGCAGAAGCAACCACGAGGATTAGCATCCTGCCATTTGTTCTCTTAAGTTCTACAGAAAACGATGAGATGCAAAAAAGAAAGGAAAGAAAACCCGAGGCTTCCATTGACAGAAATAGTTTTTAATTAAGGAATGTAACCAATACTTTAAAAAATAATTAATTTAAATGTACGTTTTCTTGATGCTTTAAGCAATTCATTTAGGACATGCACCTAAAGTAATTCTACAAAGTGGTTACAACAACACATCTTGTCACATAACTATACACCAGTGAGTAAAAATTCTAAATATAAATTACATAATATTAGGAGCTTCTGCCTCTTTACATCAGATTTCTGTACAATCATGGGGCACTACTTAATCTTACTTTAGGTATGAAAAAGGTGTACGAATGTCTTGGCAAAGAACATATATAAAGCTATTCTGAAAACAAAGTAAGACAAAAAAAAAAGCCCTAGCTAAGTATCTGATGTGTTCTCTGTGTGAAAACTTGCCTGAGATGAGATGCTCTCAATTTAAATTAGAGGCTAGAGACCAACCAGCTTAGGTCCTGTAGGTTAGAATATGATGAATCATACGTTACTAATATTCTTTGGCAACTAATTCTGCAGCTCCTGGTGACACAGAAAAGATCAGGAATACCTTCCACACTAAAGCCCAACCAAAACAGGCACTATTTCCCCTGGATTTTAGTATCGTTTTTTAGGTATACTGACTTTAAAGGATAACAAACACTGTATTATTCACTACTTCTATATAAGTCACTTCTTTATTCACTAAAACATACTCCCTAGGAAATAATAACATTTCTAATTAGTTTCTATGTGTAAGAAGCTCTCTCATCTACAATGTTAATTAATCATCTCATCTGCTGGGATTGGTGGGGCACACCTGTAATCTGCACACAGAAGGACAAAGCAAAGGGACCATGAGTATGAAGCTATTTTGGTTACACAGCAAGATCCTACCTTAAATATGGGGAGTGGGTGAGGGGATCAGTCTGCCAATCCTCACAAGTAACAAAATAAACTCAGAGTAAATTTAAGATTTTTATATAGGACCTGAAGCAAACTACTGGAAGAAATACTTCAGGACACTGAAAAGCCAAGGAGCTTTTGGACAAAACCCCAAAACACAGGAAGAAAACACAAAAATAGACAACGAATATTAAGCTAAAACATTTCTGTACAACAATGGAAACAATAACTTAAAACAATTAAAATCAGAGAGAAAATATTTACAAACTACACATATGACAGGGGTCAATATAGAGAACAAAGTTCAAAATCTCATCATTTACAAAAGAAAAAATGACTCTAAAATATTTCAGACATGTCTCAAAAGACTACATACAAATAGCTAACAGGCATATGAAAATAATATAAAAATTACAACCATAATGAGGTATCTTCATTTTAGCTAGCAATAGTTTCTATAAGGAAGGAATTGTAGGGGAAGAAATGCAGAAAGGATTTGATTGAAACACACTACATGCATATATGAAATTCTCAATCAATCAATAAATAAAATTTTGCAAAGGTATCTTTCTCTACTACTAACTTTTAAAATAGGGGAAAATGCTAATATAAGTCTGTACAGAAAGATTTATTTTTTGTTCTCTTTTCTTTTCCCTGTACCCTTATATCTCAAAGATAGATATGTAAATTATCTACTTGTTTTGTTTGCTTGCTTTTGTGTTTTGAGACAGGGTTTCATAGTGTTATGTAGCCGTGGCTATCCTAGATCTCACTTTATAGACCAGGCTGGCCTTGAATGCAGAGATCACTACCTGTCACTACCTCTTGAGTGTTGGAATTAAAGGTGTGCACCACCACTGCCCCACTAGTATCTACTGTTTTGAATAAAAATGCACTCTGGTTTAAAGAGTGGTGGTTGTTATATTGGAAAATAGGCAAACTAGTGCTGGTGAGAATGTAGAGAAAGGGGAACCCTTTTACACTATTGGCAGGGATTTATTATGTTTTTTGTCACTATGGCGGTTCCTCAAATAATTAAAAGTGAATGGCCATGAGCCAGCAAGCCCACGCCTGAGCATGAATCCAAAGGAAATGAAGTCAGTGTGTCAGACATCTGCATTCCTATTTACTTCACACTACTCACTACACACAAGAAATGGAAACAATGCTCCATCCATCGAGTGATGAACGGACAGAGAAAATGTGATAAACATGAGAGAGTATTACTCAGCTATAAAAGAAGAAAATTCTGAGACTGCAAGACAACTTGGCTGGTAAAATGCTTGACAAGTAGTGCAGTTAGAGTTTTGATTACTATGATAAAACACCATGACCAAAAGCAAGTTGGGGGGAAAGGGATGATCTGGCTAGTACTTCCGCACTGTAGTATATCATGGAAGTCAGGCCAGAAACTCTAAGAGGGCAGGCACCTGAACGGAGTTTGACATTACCTCTAATGTCGGTACTGGAAAGGGTGGGGCTTGTTGGTCAACTAGACTAGTTGAGTCAGCCACCTCCATGTTCAGTGATAGACCATGTCTTAATAACTAAAGTGGGGAGAAAACGAAGACAACCAACAATGGCCTCAAGTCTTCACACATCCGGATATTCATGTGTTCCCACCTGCCTGCCTACTTCTTTCCTCCATCAAAAATGATGAAATACTCTGACAAATGGAGATCATGTTAAGTGAGACAAACCAAGTACAGAAAGTTCTGCTGTGCTATGCAAAGTGAGTATAGAAAATAATTACGTATTGCATATTACAAACATAGAGGCTGGTGATACAGCTCAGTGGTAGAGGGCTTGCTTGTGCACAAGACCCAAGGATTAATCCCTACTGGTACAAACACACACACACACACACAAATTAATTAAAAATCTACTATAAGTTTGACATTACACCATAAAGGATGAATGTCTAAAGAACTAGATATGCTTGAGCTGACTTGACCGCTTAGTAGCAGATACAAAAATCATAACGTTACTCCACAAGATGAACAAATGTTACGTTTTGACATGTCAACTAAATGAAGAAAATCCAAAGCCCATGAGATGACTCATTACAAAAGATGAAGCTGACAGCAGAAAAGAAAATACATGCAAAGCTCATATAGCTGGGGGTTGACCCTGAAGGTCAGACACTTCCTTTACATGCTAACTTACAACATACGGTCTTTTAAAGATTAAACATTAATTGTTGCTGCTTTCTCGTTTTATGGACTAAGGAAACTTCAGTGAGGAAGGAAGGACCTGACGACACAAGGGTGAACCTGCGCATTGAAAAGCCAACAGCCATGGCAGAATTCTGCATTAGCTAAAACTAGAGAAAGACATAATGTGTACTTAAGGCAATATTGAAAAGGACAACAGATATGCCCCACCTTTTACTTTTCCAGTAAAAGTTGAAGACACAGTAGGAATATCTACTGGTAACCCCGGGAATATAATTCAGAGATCTGAGTAGATAATGGTTAAGTACAAAGCATTATATAAATATCTTACACTGCTAGTGCATGCCTTTGCAGAATAAGCAGAGAAAGACAGGGTCTAATTAAAGCCGAGACACTGACCCCAAACTAAGTGTGTCTGAGAAATGTGCATCATTGAGTATTGCAGATTGGGAGAGCTGCATACCCAGAATATGCAAACACTCCTGCTTGGATATCCAATGTTCAAACTTCATAAGTCTGTTGCACTCAGGGTGAATCATGACTCAATCACAATTTCTCTATCTCTGAAGAAATGGCAAGTATCAGCCATTATAGAGGCTGAATCACACATCTGCATACAGCTACCAGTTATAGATACCCATGCAGTCTCAGGTATTTTTAAAATCCAAATTTCTGGAAAGGAAAACTAATTATAAGGGACTAGTGAAAAAACGGTGTATTGCAAAGTGCTGGCAGTAAAGGGAGCTCCATCATTAGGGACACTACTGTGAAAGAAGAAAACATCGGAAACATTATTATAACTCCAGATGCCACAGATATCTTCAAAGATACTTTCTACCTTTTTGAATAATCAGAGGAAAATAAGAAAAGAGATTTGCTGCATAAAAGATAAGGTTTACCAACCCTACACACACATACACATTTCCTCAACACTTGGAAATTGTTTTGAGTAAAGACAGCTTTTGTGCTGCTTAAAGTAATTCTGATACACACAAACGGAAGTATACATAACAAGGCCATCTTACATTATAAACGATGAAATACAGTAACAGGAAATACATTTGCCAAATGTCAAGTTACTCAAATTGCCGCTTTCATAGTAGAAATAATACCCACACTGAGCACATATTAGTATTTACTACAAGCCTGATATTATGTCAACTATTTTATAAGTATTATTTCTCATTCTGTGAGGGAGAAACAATTATTACTCAAATCTTACAAGTGAAGAATTGGTACCAGAAAAGAATGTTTTATGTAGCTAGTTACAACAAAGCTAGCAAAGCTATGTGACCTTGGAAGAATAGACTCCCATTCCTGTTCTCCTTAGTCAAGAATGGTGGCTATGGTTGTTAAAGCCAACTAACAGGGTTTTGGGGAAAAGCACATAAAAGTCCTCGGAAGTATTCATAACTCCATGATTACACCCAGACTCTTTCTAACCCACTATTCACATGTCTTATGGCTTTAAATTTGTTCTGCTGTCCCAACTTCTGCTTCTCATTATGCTCAAGGGATTGCCTTCCAGATCTGTTTATTCAGTTCCTTCTTTCCCATTCTCCACAATGTTTTCTTGTCTTCATCTGTCTCAATTCCACATGGTCACTGATTTACCCCCAGCTCACTTCAACCATGCCAATATGGCAACAGAACCTGTGGCTCTCCTCTGCACTTCTGCTTTTCCCTGCTGACTGCACAGCCCTCTGCACAGAATGACCCGATCAACCTATAGATCACTTTCCTTTCCTAATATGCATAGATGTATGTATTATGTTTCCAAATTTAAAGAAAAGCTCTCTTGATGGACCTTTACTGCACTTGACAAACATGCCACAGTGCATGTAGACAGAGAAAAGCAAAAACTGAATTTTTTAGCTCTATTCTAAACATGATAACTCTAAAACTTTGCAGTATTAAAAATGTTTCAAATAACTGTGAGGGATTATTCCAAGTGTCAACTAATTAGGGAGAGAGAGAGAAAGAGAGAGAGAGAGAGAGAGAGAGAGAGAGAGAGAGAGAGAGAGAGAGAGTTCTATAAGCGAAAGCCTTGGAGGCTTTTCCTCATCTGTAAAATGGAACTACTATGTGCTTCACTACACAGAAATAACATATAACCCAAGTCCCAAAGTTTTAAAGCTGGAAGCTACTTTAAAAGCTGCCTAATACAATTCTGTATTTAAGAAGAACTGTAAAAAGAAACTGGAAAGTGGGGAAGTGATGTGGGAGGTCTTTCTGTATTCGTGTTGTTTTTATTGGTTAATGAATAAAGCTGTTTAGGCCAATGGCTTAGCAGAGTTTATAAAGCCAGGTGGGAAATCGAAAGAGATATAGAGAGTAGTTGGAGTCAGGGAGATGCCATTGTAATTGCCAAAGGAGATAGGAACCTTATTGGTAGGCCACAGCCTAGTGGCAATACATAGATTAATAGAAATAGGTTAATTTAAGATATAAGAGTTAGCCAGGAATATGCATGAGACATTGACCAAACACTGACCAATTACTTTGTTGTAATTAACATCGTTATTGTGTGATTATTCTCGTCTGAGCAGCTGGGAAGCAAACAAGTGGTCTCTGGCTACAGGGAAGAGAGAAACAACTTCAAATGCCTCCAGGTAAAGAGAAACTTTCACAGTGCCTCCAAACAATTCTGTTCAGACGGCTGAGCAGGCCCAAGTTATAAGGAACAAGTGATAAACACAAGAAACCAGTTGACAAACACAATCCTGGCATACTTGCACATGTGTGTGCATGTGTATGTGGAGCTGGGGCTGAGTGGGTGGTGAGAAAAGCAGAAATTGCACCACTTTGAGCAGAGATTCTAATAAGCAGTGCCACAGTCACCTACAACACAGGGCTGGGAGAGTAAGGGAGTTCCTCAGTGAGGAAACTATATAAGTGCACACTTGTCTAGGAAAGAGAACAGCTTATAATCTGGAAAACCTGGGACTCAGTTATTCATCTACTAGATGGGAATATAAAGTTCCATTTTTCTCTACAGAGCTGGCAACCCATCCAGTAAGTAAAAACACTTTGTAGAGTGTATGGCAAAACAGTATGTAGTTCAGGCATAACTCTATTGCTTCAAACTCTAGTAAATGTGATTTAGAGGCAGGAGAACATCACTGTCTGGAGACAGGCATGCCAGAGTGTAGCCATTTCCTTATTTCTTGCAAGCATTAAATAAATCCTACTAAAAAAGTCAAATTAACCAGACCCTCCTCCTTTTCTGTTGCTGTTGTTGTCTATTTGTTTCTTGGCCACTCGAAGTGGGCATAGACCTTGGGTCTGGTTAATTTTATTTGCGAGTTCTTTATAATAAAGTTTAAATTAAAAAAATAAAAATTAAGGAACTGTTACTAGCAAGCACATTCTAGATTACTCGTAATCTCTGCACTAGCCCAGGTCTAACCATGTGTTTCAGTTATTCTCATTGTCCTTATTTTATAGACAAGCAATCTAGGCACAGTATAGCACAGAACAGACAGTTCTGCCATGTGCAACAGAGCCAGGATTGTGACCTAAGCACTCAGAATACATTCAATATCCCAATGAAGAACTACTGTTCTATAGTTGTCTCAAATACATGCTTCAGGTGTTATACTGCTGTATTTCTTTATACACAAAACTATTAAAAGTAGCTATGGGCTGGAGAGATGATTCAGCTGTTTAAAGACTAGGCTCACAATCAAAACAGTAGCTACAAAGTGGCATATGAGCCAATCCTAACTAAACAAGTGATGCAACACACTACAATTTAATATTCCTATGGAGTGTAAATATCTTTTAATACGATCTTAAAGGTAAACGGCATGCGATATTTAAACTTTTGCTAGGACCATAGGAGTTAATTAGCAAGGGTGGAAACAACAATAACAAAAAGAATTAGGCACCCAACAAAGAACAATGAATCAAGCAAGCATGCCTGTGTTTCTGTAAACTATGGGCTCAATGATTCAGCGGATATAGTCCGTCACTGCTTGGCTCTGTTGCTTTGGTCTGAGGTGTACACCATGTAATGGCAGGAACATGGCAGAGGAGGTCTGTTCTCACGGTGGTCAGAAGCAAAGAGAGACAGAACTGTTACAAAAGGAAAAAGAGAGGAAGTAATAGCAGCAGCAGAAGAAAAGGCATATCTTAATAACCAAACTTCCTTCTAAAGATTGTTTTCCTCATAGGGGTTCCAATAACTTCCAACAGTAGTAAAGGGTGGAGAGCCAAAGTTCTAGCACATGGTCATTGGGGGGCACTTCAGAACATCACTATGGTAATATGCCCTAAGATTTCATATAGCAACAGTGGCCAAGTACTTGAAAGGATGCTTAACCCTCTCCTCAAAGTAACAGCTATTGCTGGATGAAAACAAACAATAAAAAATTTAGCATTCTTAGATCAGTTTCACACTTATGGATGATTACAGCTCTTGTTGTTCAGTGGCATTTACCAGTGCACTCAGAACAAGAACCTTTCTGCCTCGGTAGAACCTAATCTTGACTAATGTTAGAATTATCTGTTGAGTTTTCCACAAACTACTGATGTCTTTATTTCACTGAATGAAGATCTTTTTGCACCTTCAATACTGGGCCCTGTTGCCCTTTAAATATGCAATACCTCCCCAAAGGTCTATGGGGTAAGGACTGGTTACCCAATATGGGGAGGAGATGTTGGAAGCTAGCTTTAAGGGAGAAGGGTGCCTGAATGATTTTTATCAATGGGAACATACCCTTAAAAGAGATTAACAGACCTTGTCCCGTCTTTTGTTTCTTAGCCAGGAGGGGAACAGACTGCGTCCACCACATGCTTTTGCCCCAGTGTGCGTGATGGGCTCTCTTACCCCAGGCCCAAAGCAATGAGGCCATCTGCTTAGTGACAAGAACCTTCGAAGTAGAAGACTTTTTTTTTCTTTACACACTGACTACTTCTGGTGCTTGTTTCATTAAGTAAAGTTAATACACAGACCAATTTTATTCTTTTCTTTTTAAATTCTGCCTCCGTAGGTGTAGGTCAAGTCCTCAAAGGTTGCACTCCCATCAAGCAGGCATTGCCAGGTCTCAGACAGTTCCTATCTTCCCTCAATCTTTATACTAGGATCAGTAAGAGTACCATCACGAAGAAGCTGGTTAATAAAGCTCAAAGACCTAGAGTCACCATGAATGAGTGTGTATGTGTGTATGTGTGTGTGTGTGTGTGTGTGTGTGTGTACCAAATAATCCTTCATTCTGGCAAATAACAGCAATTATCCCATATACTGAGAATATTCTGTGTAATTACCACCACAGATAAGGAAATGGCCACGCAGTGGGCCATACTAAGTGACAATGTCATAATTCTGAGCAGGAGCCTGGACACATTTCATTCCTCTATTGTGTATGTATATGGAAAACATTATTTACTCAAAGAGTTGTTTCAGTACCTCACAAAACACACATGTAAGCCTTTTTACCAATTTACAGAGAGAAGACATGTAAGGTCTACTTAGGTGAAAACGAAGAAAGGAGGAAGGCGTGCAAAATCTACTAAACTCTAATTGAAAACATTCTCCAGTGTTCTTAGGACATCCACAGGGCTAAGAGGACAGTCTCTGGCCTGCTAGAGTTAGAGTCTGTTACAACGGAGGAGTGACACAAACTACTATTCAACTATGATGCAAAGAAAACACCTCTGGAAAGCTGACACTTAAACACCCAAATGAACACGAATATGGGGGGGGGGTCATGGATAATTGGGAAGAACACTGCAGAGATAAAGAGGCAAGACCTGATGTGCCAAGGCTGGCATGGCCAGAGATCACGGGGCCAGTGAAGCAAGTGGGTTCTAGATCACATGAATTCTTACAACTAATGAGAAAAATCCTGCATAAAATCAAAGTACATGATAAGCCACAAATGCAGAAGTATACTTTGTATCTTTAAAAGAACATGTAAAACAACAAAGAGTTTGAAGGAAAACCAATCCACTGTGGGGAATTTTTGTAGTAGCATTAGAAGGCAATAAAGTAAATAGAAATGGATCTCATTTTGTTCAATCATGTTTTCTTCATTTGCTTTTTAAGAAGTTACCCAGTGCCAATCACTGTCTGAAATCAGAAATATAAAAAGCAGTTATGGTAAATCCTGCAGTTAGATACAAAGCCAAGCCCTTCATTCAGCTGTCAGGCATTACAGAGAGATTCTGAATGGAGGATGAGAGAATAAAACAGCACTTGGGAAAGAGGAATCTGGTAAAGCCAAAAGGGAGTAGAGTGAGGAGAGACCATGAGGAAAGCTGCTGGGAGCACCTAGGAAGGTTAGTGTGTGACTGAGTTACATTATGAAGGAAAAGAAGGCCAGCAGTAATTATCTAGCAGTATGCAGAAGAGGACAGAGGAGCTTATGTCACTGCTAAGTCTGGTGAAAAACAAAACAAAACAAAGAAGTTGGAAGGGATAGTTAATTACTATCTAGTTTGGTTTATAATCAATGTTTAAGTGAGAATACCTAAAATGTGTTCTAGAGGGAAGAGTGAATATAACACCAGAACCACCCTGTCCAGCAGCTGAACTCACAGGAACATGGCAGGATCTAGTTCTACAAAGCACCTTACAAGGTGCTAACCACCAGAAAAAGTGTGTGCATTAAGGCTACAGCAAAAGTACTGCAGGACTATGATCTGAAAAATTAAAACATTAAGAAAAATAGAAGTTTCTCAGACAGCTAGTGTTGCAAAATTAGTCTTTGCATTAGCAGGAAGTATAAATGTATAGATCCTTGTGTACAATGTTATGTTGGCTATGTACGAGGGTTTTGTCTGAAGTGATTTTCTTAACCTTGATGACATTTTCACAAACAACCCAGCTTGATGTGTATGTACATGTGTGTTTTTATACATCAGCAAATAAACATTCCAACTGTTTATCACAATACTCTCCCATGCAGAAATGAATAGTGCACGACACAGCAATACAAGCAGCTTGGCACTTTAGCACCAGCACCATTTGCAGGACACAAGGCAAGCAGCACATAATGGGTGATCTCTACTATATGGTTCTGAGTTGAATGAATACATTGCTCGATTATGATCTATTTCTACTTTTGTGGTTACAGTTCAACTTATGTTTGTAACAAAGAACAAAGGAAAAGGTTTATGCTGCATTTTAAGGTTTCCATTTTATTATACTTTAAGATGCTTCAAGCAATTGTTACGAATTAAGGCCACAATGGAAGGTTAGTTAATGCTTTATGAAATTACAAATGTAAAAAACTATTTGATAGTGTGACATTATGATTTAAGAATTGCTAAAGGAAGTCCCATACAATTAATTATTAGTACATGACAATTCATTTCTAAATGTCTTAAACTGCTTTTATTCAGTTATGGATCCAATTTTCCAATTTCTATGAACTCATTCTCCAAACTTGTTTTTTTTTTTTTTTTCGGTTTTTCGAGACAGGGTTTCTCTGTATCTCTGGAGCCAGTCTTGGAACTAGCTCTTATATTATAGACCAGGCTGGTCTCGAACTCACAGAGATCCGCCTGCCTCTGCCTCCTGAGTGCTGGAATTAAAGATGTGCACCACCGCTGCCCGGCTCATTCTCCAAACTTAATAGCAAGTAAGGGAATAGTAGAAAATGACTGAGGAGTAAGACAACAGTCTTCAATATGAAACATCAGTTTTCAAGTTCATCTGCTACTAGGATATATTATTAAGATCATCAGTGAAGAATGAGGATCTTTGTTCTTGTGGTTAAAGGCAATCAAAAGTGAGATCATTTCTGTAAAAAACATTAGCTTCTATTATTGTGTAGGTACAGGGGTATGCTATCGGCAAACCTGAAATAAGGCATGTGTGGAGGTCAGAGAACAACTTTGTGGAGATGATTCTCTTCCACCTTTATGTGGATGCTAGGATCAAATTTTGGTTGTCAGGTTATGTGCTGAGTCACCTCACTTGCCTTTGTGAAGTATTTGATTGAACACACACACACACACACACACCTTTAATAGTACATCTAAAACTTAGAAGGGGGCCTTCAGAAGAAGTCTGATGACCTGTAGGATTCTGTGCCAGAGAATAAATGCATTGCCTATTCAGATGCTAAGGAAATGTTGGATGCTGAGAGGCTGAGGTAGCAGTAGTCTCAAGTAAGGATAAAGAGAATGAGAATGGACGGTGGTGGCATACCTTTAATCCAAGCACTCGGGAGGCAGAGGCAGGCAGATCTCAGTGAGTTGGAGACCAGCCTAGTATACAAAGCGAGTTCCAGGATGGCTAGAGCTGTTGCTATACAGAGAAACTTTGTCGCGAAAAACCAAAAAAGTGAGAAAGTATGGGAAACAGCTAGAGAAAATGAAGCACTAGATTCCTTTTGGTCATGTGCTCACTGGTGCTTTGAATGAAGTCATCTAAGAAAGCACAGTAGGTAAGTATCCCTTCTGGCCCCACCAGCCAATTGCGAATAAAATGAGTTTAGGAAGATACTTTGGGCAGATAGCTGTCTTATAAAAAATAAAAAGGAGTGTGCTTTGTTACCCTCCGACAGTTATAATCATTCCACTACATCTTTCCAATTTCTGACATGCCAGGATGAGGGAGTGTGCTTTGTTTCCTAAAAACCCAGGAGTCATTTTTACGTGTATTAAATGTAAACACTCAAATATTTTTAGGTCAATTATTATACAAGTAAACTCAACTATTACACAAGTACACTAAACTTAATCCTATTTCTGAGAATTTTCCTAATTGGTGCGAATAAATTGCTAAAAAGAAAAGGGTCTAATGGTAATGTCGGCTGATTCCTAACTACGTCAACTAAAATGGCCCAGTCACAGTCAAATTTGCTCTTTAATTTATCTTAATGGATTGGGCATATCAATAAATATTGAAAATGCCTGGTCTCTTTTTCCTCCCTCCATTTAAATCAAATACAATTCCATGTCAACAGATTGTATAGATGTATAATTACAGTATCTAATGCAATGGAGAAAGCAGTGTTCTTTGATAAATAATTTTCTAAAACCTCTAAAGCATTCTGCATCCTCAGTACTTCTCTCAGACTCAAGAAAACCACTAAATTATACGAGACACTACTGGCCACTGCCAATTGTTAATGGATTTAAAAACCCTATCATCAGATCTAACAGTGACAAGTAGTTTGGATTAGAAAAGTCAGCCAATTACAAGTTAAAGGGAACACAGTGATGCTTCCAAAAGAAAGTTGCTTTTTTTTTAAATCAAAAGTATAGCCAAATACTAATGGAAATAAGCCATTGGTATGACATAATGCCCAACTAAGGAGGCATATCAATCTATATTCCCTAGAGATTATGTAGTTTTTATGTGCATAAATGCATATAGCTCTTGTTTCTCTTCTACCTTATAAGCACAATGTAAATAATTCCTCTTAATTTAACAGTCCAGTTTCTCTTATCCCTTTGTCTTTACTTCTCTACTAGAGTGTCTACTATTCCCAGAAACCCATCTGTAACTTCATTGTAAAAACACATCACTTTATGTTTTGGGGTAACACTAAGCAA
>LOEQ01002601.1:271179-296938 GCA_001685075.1 Bramus lutescens | reverse complement strand
CTCACTACCACAGAACTCTAAGATTAAATTAAATGCCATTTTCTACAGCTCTTTAAAGAGGTTGAAGACTATTTATACAGAATATAATCTCTATGTATCTAAAGAACCTGGTTAATCTAACTATAAATATGACAGACACCGATGACTATTGACCTACTCTTGCCTGGACTACTTGATGTTATGCTGTGTAAACTGAACGTTCAGGACCCACAGAGAAATAACTGCTGAACTTGCCTAAAGGTGAGACAATCCTTTGGGGTTTCTGCTTCCATGAAAGAGTCTGCCAGACATTCTGCAGGACACAGAAGAAAATGACTGACAAACTGCCAATATAGACAGAACTGTCTTAGGAATTTCCTGCTTTGTGGAATAGTTTGCTGGATACTATGTGCCTGTAGGCTGAATATGGATGCCCCAAGGGTACAGAAGAAGTATGGTGACTGTCCAGGCAATGAGATGTCTCTGTCAATTCTAGAGTTTTGGAAGTTGCTTACAATGTACTCCCTGTTTACTTAGGTAATGTTATATCCTTTTGAAGTCTTTGATGGAGTTGAAGAATAAATAGTTATAATTATATTTTTCCTTAGTTATGATAAAAGATAAAGTAGATATAAATATTGTAACTAATTCAAAGAACTATGTACAAAACAATATACATTAAAAGAGACAATTTGAAAAAACCTTCCTTTTTATTTAAACAGAAAATGGAGGTAATGTGGGATTCTCCTCTGCATGCTGTGATTACAATTGATTAATAAAGAGACTACTTTGGCCCTAGAGCAGTGCAGAACACAGGTAGGCAGGTGGGAAAAACTAGACTGAATGCTGAGAGAAAGAAGGTGGAATCAGGGAGAAGCCATGGAACTGCCCCCAGAGACAGACAAGCTGAAACCTTGCCAGTAAGCCACTGCCACGTGTCACTACACAGATTTATGGAGATGGATTAAATTAATATGTAAGAGTTAGTCAATAAGAAACTAGAACTAATAGGACAAGCAGTGATTCAATTAATACAGATTCTGTGTGGTTATTTTGGGAGTCTGGGCAGTTGGGAAATGAACAAGCAGCCTCTTACAACAGGATAAATAGGTAGATTTTTCAAATCTACTTTTAAACCAAAAAAGCAACTACTAGTCTTAAATATTTTACATAGGTATGTATTTTTGTATACTGATACAAATTTAAAGGTAATTTTGTTTTATTGCACATATATTTCTACTCTTGCTTAAGGTATTGTATTTATGCAGCTCATTCAAAAATTTAATGTATAATTAAGAAATACATGCAAGTTAATAGTCATCTATAATAATCAAATGTATACTAATGTTAGGTATGTTTTCAAGGTCATAAACAGATATATTTATGTAGATAAATGGTATCTAAATACCTAAAAAAAACCTACAGAAAATGGCATTTAATATGTTTAATAACCTAAGATTTTCCATGACAGTGAGATATTTCTGCTCCTGAAAGCACCAATCTACTTCAGAAAAGATGATTGAACAAACTCCATATGGAGTTTGCTTTCTTTATGGCAAAAGCCAGCTATTTGGGCAAAGAAACTGCTCTTGCCTTAATTATTGACAGTATACTCCCTGCTTCTCAGAAAAGTCTATCAGATATATGAGGCCTGCAGGCCTGAGTTGAATGCTCCATTGTCACAGAAGAACCTAGGATGACTGTCCAGATAGCCAGATGTCCCTGTCATTAGGTAACATTTCACCCTTCTGGTGTCTTTGTTGGAGTTAAAGACTAAATGATTAGACTTAAAGTTTTCCTTAGTGGGGATAGAAAGTAAATTAGGTTCAAAGCTTTAGAGTCACCAAGATAAGATAGATAATTGAGTATTTTCTCTAAATTTGCCAAATACAAATGTGCTGGATACTGTAACTGTAATTCTTACTTAATAACTGTTTTGTTGTATATAATTTTACTATGCTAAAATTAAAACCTTCCTTTTTAATTAGAAAAAAGGGAAATGCTATGGAATGATCCCCTTGTATACTGTAAAGATTTGTCACTCAAATTGGTTTAATAAAACTCTGACTAGCCAGTAGCTAGGCAGGAAGTACAGGTGGGACAACCAAACTCAGCATGCTGGGATGATGGAAGTCAGAGCCAAGGGAGATGCCAGCTGACACAGGAAACAGGACATGTAGAAAATAAGGTAATAAGCAAGAAGCCATGAACCACATAGCAGAGTGCAGATAAGAAATATGAGTTAATTTAAAGTATAAAAGTTAGCTAGTAACAAGTCTGAACTATTGGTTGAGCCTTTATAATTAGTATAAGCTTCAGTGTGATTACTTGGGAGTGGCTGGTGGGAAAGAAACCAACAATGGTGTCTCTTCACAGCAACAGAAACCCTAACTAAGACACTGCCTCTGGCTTTCTACCTCACTATTCCCTCTTCTACGTTCAAATCACAGGTCTATTGCCTTCAGCTTCTCTCTCCCTTAAAGATTCCTTCTCACCTCTCATGAGAAACCTTCTAGTTTCCTGACCTCAATGCACATTCCCACATAAATCTGCATATATAAAAATTAGAAGGCAGGGGCTGTCAAGAGGACACAGTGGATAAAACTGCTTGCCTGATAAGCCTGATGACCTTAGTTTTATCTCTAGACCCCACACACTTGATGGAAGTAGAGAACTGACCCTCTGAAGCTGTCATCTGACCTCCAAATGCATGCTGTCACACTCATGTCACCAAGCACACACACACACACACACACACACACACCAATAATAAATAAATTAAAAATTGAAAGTACAGAAGCAAATCATCACACCAGAAAGTGGAAAAAAATCAGTTTTTCTGAGCCTGGGTTACCTCGTATTTTGTATTTTTGTAGTCACATCAATTTTTCTGCAAATTTCCTAACTTCATCTTGTAGCTGAATAAAATTTCATTGTGTATATGTATCACATTTTCTTTATCCATTCATCTCTTGATGAATCTCTAGAATGACTTTATGTTCTAGCTAGTGTGAATATATTAAGCATGAACAAGGATGTGCCATGTATCTCTGTGAAAAGATAAAGAGTACTTTCAGTATATAATCAGTAATGGCATAGTCAGGTCATATAATAACCCTCTTTTTAGTTTTTTGAAAAATCTCCAAATTGATTTCCATATTTTCTGCATGAGTGTATAGTTCTGCTAAGGAAAATAAATGTTTATTTCCCCACATACAAATATTTGCTAGTTTTGTTTTCTTGGGAGGAAACATTCTGACTACATGAATGAGATAAACTTTAAAATAGTTTTATTTTTCATTTCATTGATGGCTAAGGACATTAACCACTTCAGAAATATTTATTAGCTATTATTATTAGATATTATTAGAATTTATTCTTTTGAGAACTCTGATTCCACAGCCCATCTTTATTGGGTTGTTTGTTCCCTTGTTGTTTAGTATTTTAGTTATTTTTATGTACTAGGTACGATACTGTCTTTTAACTGGAGAATCGAGACCATTAATTATTCAGTTATTACTGAAAGGCTATGATAGTTCCTGTTATTTTGATGATTTGTAGTTTGGTGTCTTTCTATTTTCTCCAGTTTTATTATTGTTCTAATGGAGTTTATTCACTAGTCTTCCAGGTGTGTTTATCTTTCTCTTTAATCTGAAGGATTCCTTCAAGTATCTTTGGTAGAACTGACTTATTTAGGGTTCATGAGTTCTGTTAACATATTTTTATCATGAAAAGCTGTGCTTTTTCCTTCAATTCTGACATAGTTTTGTTGCACATAATTGTCTGGGTTGGCAATTGCTAGTCCTCTTCTCTCTCTCTCTCTCTCTCTCTCTCTCTCTGTCTCTCTCTCACACACACACACACACATACATACACACACGTACAATATACACACACATTATGTATTGAGAAATCTGCTTTTATTATGGTGTTTTTTTCTTGATGATTTTTCTTTTATACTTTCTTTTTTAATTGAAAATAGATATTTTTCATGCAATGTATTTTGATTAGTTTCCCCTCCTCCAACTCCTCCAAGACCCTCCCCATAGACCCAAATTCACACACTCTTTTGCTTTCCTTCATTAGAACAGAAACAAGAAAATAAATAATAGCAATAGTAATAATAATAATAACAACAACAATAATAACACAAATAGGATAAAATGAACAAATTAACTGACAAAACAAAGAGCTATAGGAAAACACATGTAGATACAGAAACACCCACACAGAAGTTCCATAAAAGCAAAATTGGAAACCATAATATGTAAGAAAAATACCTGCGGAGTTAAAAAATATTACCAGACAGATTATTATAAGACAAAACTAAACCTCCCAAACTTCCACCAAGTTTATTTTGTGTTGACAATCTACTACTGGGCATGGTGCTTGCCCTTAAGTGTTATCTGTATACCCAGTGAGACTCCACTGGAGAAAGCCAATATTTCCTTTGCTAGTAACTATCAACCGGAGATAGTTTCAGTGCTAGGGATCGGAGGTTGTGTTCACTTCCCCTATCAGCACTGGGACCCCATGTGGCTTAGACCTGTGCAGGCCCTGTGCATGCTGTCACGGTCTCTGTTAGCTCGTATGTGCATTAGTCCTGCTGTGTCTAGAAAGACTTGCTTCTTTGGTGTACAGGGAGTGAGAGACCTTGGGGCACTCAGTCCTAATGGAATGTTTCAATTAAATCCCTCCTCTCAGGGGTCAGGAAACTCTAAGAAAGATGGGTATGTACCAACTGGGGTACAACACACACACACACACACACACACACACACACACCAGCAACAGCACCAGGTATTTTTCTACTCTCAATAAACTTTTTTTTATTCTGCACATTTAGTGATTTGATTATGATAAGAAGGTATTTATTTTCTGGTCTTCTATTTAGCGTTCTGAATATTTCTTTTATTGGCACTAACATATTTCTTTGCTGTGGAGAAACTTTATTCTATGATTTTGTTGAAAATGTTTTCTATGTCTTAAAAATGAAATCTTTCTATTTCCCCTTTGCCAATGATTCTTAGATTTCCCCCTGTCATGCCCCATATATCATAAAAACACCACTGTTATCTTTTTATTAACTTCTCTTTGTCCTTGTTAGAATGTTCTAACAATGTTCCAAATTGTCTTTACACTAAAATATTCTTTCACTCACCTCTCCCCTTTTGAGACAGAATCTTACTGTGCAATGCTGACTAACCCCGAACTCACAGATTCCTGCCTGCCTCTACCTAACTGCTGGTGTTGAAAGTGTGCACCACTGTCCCTTGGCTGACCTTGAATTCACAGAGATTCTCCTGCCTCTGCCTAACTGCTGGCACTGAAAGTGTGTACCACCATGTCCACCTTCTGCCTTCTCTGTGGTCCATTCTATTGGTGGGAATTTGTGGGGCTTTTATTTCATTTATTGCAATTTTCAAATTTTTATTTCCAATATCTCAGCTTCATGTTTCCTCAGAATTTCTGTTTCTTTACTGAATTACTGTATTGTATCATGGATCAACCTATATTTCATTCAGCAGTTTGCTTATGTTTTCTTGAAATCCATTTCTTGAAATCCATTCTACAGTTTGGATCATCTTTAATTTCTTTGAACACATTTGTAACCACTCTTTAAATCCTTTTCCTGGATTTTCTTAAAATTTACTCCCACTTACTGACCATTATTATACAATTAGTAATTTTTGGAGGACTCGTTTTGTATTGTTTTTTCATATTATTTGTGGTTTAGTGTTGAAATTTAAGTATCTGGAGCTAGGTAACTGCTTAAATTTCTTATACTGGTTTTATTTTTTATTTCTTTATATGTGTTTTATGCTTTTAGAGGGGATGTTAGTACTGTTCAAAATGGATTTCATTATTTTAGGGTTATCCTCAGTTAGACTGATTGTTAGAGCATTAGAAATGATTTCCAGTATTCTTCTTCAATTAGAATGGTGTCCTTTAAAAAAAATCACCATCGATGAGTAAACAAACAATAAAAGCATAGTCATGGTCAAATAAAAAAAATTAATCACCTCTCTAGTGCCAAACATTTTAGGAGGTCACTGACCGTATTGTGTCAACTAATATATCAGTTACATTGGGTTTGAATGGAGCAGAGAAAGACAAAGGAAACAAAAGACACAAGAGGAAAAGATCAGTAATTGATATTGAGTTGATGGCAAAAAAGTGGAGAAAGGAAATGTTTATAGAAGAGAGAATGGTGAGGGCAAAGGGTGCAAGGAGGGACAGACAGCCTTGGTTAAGAAAGACAGGCGGAGTCAGGAGTGAACGAGTGAGTGAGAGATTGCTGAACAAAACAGGAGCCGAGAGAGATCAATGACTAAATCAAAGTGACCTGTTTTCCTCAAGCTCTCCAGGCTTCTGAAAGTGAAGTTGGAATAAACAAAAAAAAAGCAAGGAGAGAAAAAGAAAAACCTGTGAAGGAATACAAGCCTGATGAGACTTCTAGATCTTTGGCGTCTTCCAGGCAGAGCCGCAGTGGCCAAGATGACAGCATGGTTCAGACTGAAGAAACACGGTACATTGGTGTGGCTCTGCGGCTACTGTGTATAAATGCTTTAAAGGAAAATTCGAACGGACAGTAGAGAATATGGGATCGATCTGGAAGGTGAAATGAAACCAGGGACAAAGTTATTTCTTTACCAGGGACTGGTGGAGATAGCTGAAGGAATAGATCTCTGACTTAGATGATGCAATTGGAAAGCTGTAAAATCTGAGCCATGTCAAACCTTTACTGTTGTTGGTTTTTAAAAATCTGTCTTTTTTACCCTGGATTTTGTTTTCTAAATGTTGTCTTCCAAGCTGATGTATTTCTGGATCGCAGAACAGTTTGTAAGATGAATACTTTTCTATAAATGTGCATTATTAAAATGTTGTGAGTGAAGCTAATTGTCAAGTTTATTAAGGAAGATAGCTTTGTGCCCCTACCTATTGTAAAATAAAATCAGATCATTATAAGCTTAAAATAAAAGAAAGCGGTAAATATATACAGTCAAATAATAAATGCCTTTCATAGCTCTGGAGAGGCTGAGATACAGATATTCTGAAATATGACTTTTGGGGGAAAGGGAAATTAGCAAAGGAAGGAGAGAGGAAACAATGAAATGTGGATGTGTGGGCACTGCACATAAATGTTGTCTAGCCCGTCTGCTGATTTGCTGGCGTCTGTTCTGATAGCAGACTGACGATGTTATTCCTAATTTAGCATGAGTGTCATTTCTGAGAGTGTAGTTTACAGAGTCTCGGGAGTTCAGTTGCCTCACTGCCATCAAAGCGTGGGACACTTGGAGACAGCGTACAGCTGCTTCTTTTGCCCTGGTGGGCACCTCAAAGCTCTGCTTCAAGTTACTGGGTCTGCTCTGAGCAGCAGCTTCCTTGTCAGACTCTTCAGCTCTCTAGCGGACCAGTCCCGATCACGTAGACTGTGCCGCACGTCTTCTGTCTTCTTTCTTTTGCCTTCCATGCTGCTGAGTCCTGTTGTCATCCATGCCCACTTCCTGCTCAGTTTTCTACTTCTGCTCCAGGATTTCTCTTGATTCCATAGAGCCGGGCTTCACACTGTGCACTATGCGAATCAGTGTCTGCTCTAAATTTAATTTAGAAATTAAAAATGTGTAGGGTTGAGAAAACACTGTAAGGTTGGATACATGTTGTCTTCGTTTGGGCTTTTATTGCTGTGAAGAGACACCATGACCACGGAAACTCTTATAAAGAAAACATTTAATGGAGCGTAGCTCGCTTACAGTTTCAGAGCTTCAGTCTGTTATGATCATGAAGGGGAGCATGGCGGAGTTCAGGCAGACCTGGTGCTGATCTTGCAGACAACAGGAAGCCAACTGAAGGAAGCTTGAGAAAGAGACCTTAAATCCCACACCAACAGTGACACACTTTCTCCATCAAGGTTACACCTCCTAATAATGTTCCTCCCTTTGGGGACCTTTTCTTTCAAACCACCACACATATCATTGTTCACTAGCTCAAATACCTGGACTATGAAATATCAATTAGTGAACCCTAATGTAAACTGTGGACTTTTGGGTGATAATTATGTGTGAATGCAGGCTCACCAATTCTAACAAATATTCCCGTGTGGAGGGTTATCAAAAAATTTGTGTACTTTTAGCTTAATTTTACTGTCAACCCCATATGTTCCTAAAATCTTACCTTTAAAAAATTAATGCATTTTAAGAATTTAAGTTTGCTAAAAAAAATCTGTGCAGAAAGTACAGACAGGGTGTCCCCACAATTTCCAATACTTCCAATGTCCAAAATCACCTTCATTTGTAGGACCATTATTAAACTTTATCGGGAGAAGCTAGATGATTCCTTCTTAAGATCAAGTGTAACAAAGCAAGAGCATCTGTTTCCATCACTCCCACTCAACATCAGCCACAGAAGCCCTGGTTAATATCACGTAATATAATAAAGCAAGGACGGAAACAAAACGTATGGCGAGTGAAGCATGGGTTGAAGCTATCAGTTTGTGTTTCCTTCCATAGGGATCCAGGGACCACATGGAGGAAGACTGCTGGAATGCCGCATCCAGAAAACTTCTGATTTGTTAGTGAAAGGGGCAAACAAGGAGCTGGATGAAATAAGGAAAACAATTCAAGATATGAAAATAGACTCTAAAAAAGAAATAGAATCACAAAAGAAAAATCCCCCAATTGAAATAAAACTGGAAAGAAAATTAGGAAGTCAGACAAAATCCTCAGAGGTAAGCCCCAAGTGTTGAAGATTAAGTAGATGAAATAGATAGTGCAGTGAAAGGAATTATTAAATAAAAAATAATCCAGGCACAAAATATTCAGGAAATCTGAAACAAAACAAAAAAACAGACAAAAATACAGCATATAATATAGAAGAAGGAGAGAAAAAAGACACAGACAATATTTTGATACAGACACTTTTAAACAAAATCAGAAAATCTCTCATCTAAAGGAGGTGCCTATAGAGATGCAAGAAGCATACAAAACTAAAAAATGACACTACAAAATGAAATTCCCCCATGACATGCTGTCAAACACTAAAGGTATAGAATAAAGAACATTAAAAACTGGATCTCTGTGAGTTTGAGGCCAGCCTGGTCTACAGAGGGAGTGCTCCAAAGTTACACAGAAAAACACTGTCTCAAAAAATCAAAAAAAAAACTGCAATGGAAAAAAACAAGTAACATATAAAAGGCAAACCTATAAGAATTTCCTAACTTTTCAAGGGAGACTTGGAAAGCCAGAAGGGATTGGCCAAATGTGTTCCACAAACTCTAAGAGGTCATAGATGACAGCTCAGACTACTATACCCATCAAAACTACCGATCATAATCAAAGTAGAAAGAAATATATTCCTTGTAAAACCAAATTTAAAAAAATTTCTATCTACCAATCCAGCTCTTCAGAGGCACCAGAAGGGAAACCTCAGTCTGAAGAGGTTAACCACATCTAAGCAGGCACGGGAAGAAATAATCTCAGAACAGTAAAGCATTAAAATACAATGCTCATTACTAACCCTTAATGTCAGTGATGTAAATTACCCTCTAAAAAGACACAGACTAACAGATTATGTTAGAAAACAGGATTCATTTTTCTATGCATTCAAGAAACACATCTCACCATCAAGGATAGATATCACTGCAGGGTAAAAGAATAGATATCACTGCAGAGTAAAAGGGTAGAAAAAGATACTCCACGCCAATAGACCAAGAATCAGGTGTTGTCATTTTATCTGGCCAAACAGACTTTAATCAACCTAATCAGAAGAGAGAGAGAAGGAAACTAAACAGTCATCAAAGGAAAGACCCACCAAGAGTGTATTGCAGTTCTAAACAACACAAGGGCACCCAAGTTCTTAAAAGAAACACCACTACAGATGAAATCACATCCTGAACCTACACAGTGGTAGTGAGTGACTTTAATACTTTACCATTGCTAACAGACAAGTCATCTAGAAAAAAATAAGACTTGAAATGCTGGATTTAAATAATATTATAAATGAACTGGACTTAGCCTACTTCTACAGAATACTTCACACAAACACAAAATAATAAACTTTCCTCTTATCAGCTTATGGAACTTTCTCCAAAAGTGACCACATACTTGAACACAAAGCAAATCTCAACTGATATAAGATAAATAAAATAGCACTCTGAATCCTATCTGATCCCTATGGTTTAAAGCTGGATATCAACAACAATAGAATGACAGAAATTATACAAACTTATGGAAAATGAGCTCACTACTGAGTAAAAAGTTAGTTAAGACATACAACAAGAAAGAAATTGAAAATGTTTTAAAACTGAATGAAAATGAAAACATAACATACTAGTTGAGTCCCATGGGACACAATGAAAGTAGTTCTAAGAGGCAGTAACCAACAATCATTGGTCATTGATATTTCTCAACATCAAAGTTCTCAATTCCCCAATAAAAAGGCACAGACTAACAGAACAGATTAAAAACAAGATTCAGCCTTCTGCTACATCAAAGAAATATACCTGGGGCAATGGGTTGGAAAAATACATCCTAAGAAAATGGACCTAAGAATCAAGTTTGTATAGCCATTTTAATATCTAACAAAATAAACTTCAGACTAAAACTGACCAAAAGAGATTGAAAAGGGCATTAAATATTCATCAAAGGAAAAACCTGCCAAGAAGACATTTAAATTCTTAACATCTGTGCCCTAAACACAAGGGCACCAAATTTGTAAAAGAAACTTATTACAGCTTAAATCACATTGACCCTCACACACTGACAGTGGAAGACCTCAATACTCTACTCTCACCAATGACCAGGTCATCTGAACAAAAACTAACAGACATTCTAAAGAAAAAAAAGGACCTAGCAAATTTTCACAGAATATTTCATCCAAACACAAAAGATAAGCCTTCTTCTCTGCACTTCATGAAACTTTCTCAAAAATTGATCACATACTTGAACATAAAACAAGTCATAAAAAATACAAGAAAACTGAAATAACTCCCTGTATCCTACCAAACCAGTATGGATTAAAGTTGGACATCAAAAACAATAGAAACAACAGAAAGGTTACAAACCCATGAAAACTGAACAATTCTCTACTGAATGAAAAAGGGTCAAGACAGAAATTAAGAAATAAAGTAAAGGGCTGGAAATATGGTACAGCTGTTTAAAGCTAGGCTCACAATCAAAAATATAAGAAAGAAATAAAGACTTTCTATAATGAATAAAAATAAATACACAACATACTCAAACTAATGGGACACAATGAAAACAGTACTAAGAGGAAAGTTTATAGGATTAGGTACTTACATAAAATAAAGAAAAGCTCATACTAGTCTGAAAGATCTCATACTAATAACTTAACAGAACACTTGAAAGCTCTAGAACAAAAAGAAGAAATCATACCCAAAAGGAGTAGTCAGCAAGAACTAACCAAATGCAAGGCTGTGATCAATAAAATAGAAACAAACAAATACAAAGAATCAATCAAATGAAGAATCTGTTCTTTGAGAAAAATCAGTAAGATCAACAAACCCTTGTCCAAATTGACTAAAAGACACAGAGAGATTATCCAGATTAACAAAATCAAAAATGAAACAGAGGACAAAACAACACTGAGGAAATCCAGAGAATCAAAAGGACATATTAAAAATAATTTCTACTTTAACAAAGTGGAAAGTCTCAAAGAAAAGGATAACTTTCTTGATAGATATCACTTACTAAAGTTAAATCAAGAACAGTTAAACAGACCTTTGATCCCTAGTGAAATAGAAGTAGTCTCTGAAAATCTCCCAAGGGGGTCGAAAGCCCAGGGACAAATGCTTTTCGTACAGAATCTAACAGACTTTTAAAGAAGAATCCATGTTAATATTCCTCAAATTATTTCACAAAATGGAAATAGAAGGAACATTTCCAAATTCTTTCTATAAGGCCATAGTTATCCTGATACCCAAACCACATAAAGACCCAACAAAAAAAAATAATTACAGACCAATTTCCTCTATGAACAAAAGTATAAAAATACTCAATAAAATATTTGCAAACCGAATTCAAGATACATCAAAATGTCCATCCTCCAGGATTAAGTAGGTTTTATCTCAGAGATGCAGAAAAGGTTCTGTAGATTATACTTACTGATTTTCACACACTGACCAAAACGCAAACAAACAAAAATGATAATCTCATTAGATGAAGAAAACTCCTTTGATAAAATTTAACATCCCTTCATGATAAAAAGTCCTGGAGATATTTGTGATATAAGAGACATACCTCATCATAATAAAGGCAGCTCACAGCAAACCCATAGTCAACATCAACTTAGATGGAGTGAAGCTCAAAGCATTTCCACTAAAATCAGGAATAAGACAGGGCTGTTCACCCTCACCATACCTATTCAATAAAGTACCTGAAATCTTAGCTAGAGCAATTACACAAACAAGGGAGATTAAGGGGATACATATTATAAAGGAAGAAATCAAAATGTCATTTTATAGATATGATAGTATACGTAAGTTATCTGAAAAATTCCACCAAGAAAATCCTACAGCTGTTGAACACTTTCAGCAAAGTAGCTGGATACAAAATTTACTCACAAAATCACTAACCCGACTATATATAAATGACAAGTGGACTCCAGTAATATAAAATATCTTGGGGTGATTCTAATCAATCAAATGAAAGACCTGTATGACAAAAACCTCAAGTCTTTGAAGAAGATGGAAAGATCTCCCATGCTCATGGATTGGTAGGGTTAACATAGTAAAATGTCCATTCTACCAAAAGCAAACTACATATTCAGTGAGATTCCATCAAAATTCCAACTTAGTTCTTCAGTTTTCTTAAAGGGATAATTCTCAGATTCATATGGAAAAGCACACACAAACCAGAGTAGATAAAACAATCCTAGCAATAAAAGCACTGCTAGATGTTTTACCATTCCTGATTGCAAGTTGTACTACAAAGCTATAGTAATAAAAACAGTGTGGTATTGGCACAAAAGCAGACACATTGATAAATGGAACTGAAGTCTTGAACATAAATCTACAAACATATGGACACCTAATTTTTTGATAAAGAAGCCAAAAATACACACTGGCAAAAGACAACCTCTTCAACAAATAGCGCTGGTCTAACTGGATGTATGTATGTAGAAGAATGCAAATAGATGCATACTTATCACTTTGCACAAAACTCAACTCCAGATGGATCAAAGACCTCAAAATCAGATACACTGAATCTGATAGAACAAAAAGTGGAGAATAGCCTTGAACTCACTGACAAAAGAGAAGATTTTCTGAACAGAGTAATATTAATGCAGGCACTAAGATCAATAATTAATAAATGGGCCTTGAAATTGTGCTCATAGAATTTATGGCTGAGAAGATAAACTATATGCAGTCATAACTTTATGAATGTTTATAGAAGCTGTAATATCCCCCAAACAAGCAACAATCTGAATGCTTTCAGTGAATGAAATATCCCATATTATTCCGAGAAAGATGGGAGTTTAAAAGAGAAAATCCCAATGGGATGCACACCACATGACACCACTCTTAAACTGGTAAAATTATAGTAACTGACCATATTTGTGACTGCTGCATTTTAAGAGGTAAAGAGTAGGTGTCGCTATAAGAGGCAATGGAAATCAGAGTCAGGTCAAGAGGATGCCCGACACTTTGATTGTCCCAAAGTTAATAGCCTGGATAACATCTTGTTATACTTTTATACAATGTTATCTTTGGGAAAACTAGTCGAAAGGCATAAAGAACTTCCCTGTATTAGTTATTCTAACTGTATCCACAACTGTTTCAAAATTAAAATTTTAAAAACAAATAGCAACTAAATATTACCTAGCCAAAGCACAATTTAAACTCAGAATAATAGCTAGATTAAAAAATAAAAAAGGAAGAAAGTGAAACAGCAGATTATTATTAACCAAAATACAAATAGATTGACTATTTTACTATAGGAAGGGACCTTAATCATGAGGACATAAAATCCTAATTATGTAGGCTGGAGAAATGGGCAATCAGTTAAAAATCACTGACAGCTCTTCCAGAGGACCCAGGCTCAACTCCCAACACTCACATGACAGCTCATAATTATCTATAACTCCAGTTCCTGGGTATCTGACACCCTCTTCTGCCTTTCATGGGTGCTAGGCATGTACATGGTATACACACATACATCCTGGCAAATATCCATGAAATGAAACTATAAAAGTTCTAAGTATGTGTATACTAATTAAGAACATTGGAAAGAAGTGAAAACTGAGTGCAAGAAGAATAAATCAAATGCCCAATCATTGTTGAGATATCTATCTCCTCTCTCAAAAATGGATAGAAAGGACTAGAGGTAGTGGTGCATGCTTTTAATCCCAGCACTCGGGAGGCAGAGGCAGGCAGATCTCTGTGGGATTCTACAAGAGTTAGTTCCAGGACAGGCTCCAAAGCTACAGAGAAATCCTGTCTTGAAAAAACAACAACAACAAAAAATGATAGAAAAACTCAGTACAAAATAAGCAAAAACACAGTTAACTTGACAAACACTATCAGCCAGCACGGCCAATTCAGTATCTATAGAAGAACAAACTGCATGTTATTCTCAAAATGCATGAAACATTCTTCATCATGGATAATATCATGGTCCACAGAACAAATTTCAGCAATTTAAAAATGCTCAACAACTAAAAAGTATATTCTCTGACCATAACACAATTAGGAAGTCAATAATTTGTAAAATATTCAAATATTTTAAAACCACATAATTACTTTCAATAATAATTCATAGGTTAAAAAATAAGGTTAAATGAAAATCAGACAATAATTTGCTTTGAGTGAAAAGGAAATCACAGGAGATTAGAAACTGTAGGTTAAAACTAAAACAGGTTGAAATTTATGATAAGACATGGTTATATTTTAAGAATTGCAATGATCTTGAATCATTTATTTCATTTCTCATCTAAGATATTATTTTTAAAAAGAAGGGCAAATTCCAGTCTAAAGCAATGAGATAAGAGGGGAAAGAAGTGGGTATCAGTGAATCAGACAACAAAAACAAGAGGAAGCTGGGAGAAGTGGCATACACCTTTCATCTCAGCACTTGAGAAGCAGAGGCTCTGTGAGTTTGAGACCAACGGTTTGACATCAGTGGTTCTCAACCTGTGGGTCATGATGTCTTTGAGGTTGAATGACTCTCTCACAGGAGTTGCCTAAGACCACTGGAAAATACAGATATTTACATTATGATTCATAACAGTAGCAAAATTATGCTTATGAAGTAGCAATGAAAATAATTTTATGGTTGGGAATCACCATGATGTAAGGAACTGTATTAAAGGATCACAGTATTAGGAAGGTTAAGAACCACTGGTTCACAGTGAGTTCCAGGTAATCCAGGGCTACAGAGTGAGACCTTGGCTCAAAACAAAACAAGAAAGAAGGTCACTTGATCATAATCTGGTTCTCTGAGAAATCATAAATAAATAAATAAAAGTGATAAACCTTCAACCAGATTACAGAAATACTAAGACTAATATGTATGAATTTGATAACTTGACTGAAATAAACAGTATCTATAAAAGACACAAAATACTAAAACCTACTATAAAAGAAGATAACCTGAACAGCAACATATCTATTAAATAGAAGGAAGCTGCAGTTAAAAATTCTTTTTTTAAAAGAAAAATCCAAGTCAATTGTTCCATCAAGCATTTAAAAGATCACTGATCTGGCCTTTCAAAAAATTTCCCAAGCATACCCTTAAACTCATTCTGAGATCAGATCAGTATTTCAGTATTTTAGTTTTTAAATAAAGATATTACAAAAAACTACAAACAAGATTCATATATATAATATATATAGTAGTAAAGAAAATATCTAATTAAATGCAGCAATATATAATAGAATAATAGATCATGACTAAATAGTTTTCATCCAAGGATGGAAGATTGGGTTAGAACTAGAAAATCAATATAATTTCTCATTGCAAAAAATTACAGTTAAAACCTTCTATTAACACAGGAAAAAGCAACTGACCAAAACCAACATCCATTTTAAAATTTATTTTCCCAAATCTAGTAATAGAACATCCTCACACTGATATCAGGCAACCACTAACCACGTGAAGCTAGAATGTATATATAGAAGGGATTATGGTTCTCATATACTGATGGCAGGGATTTAATAGCATGGAAGTTGTTAATAAGAGGTCTTAGTTTGGGTTGCAATTACTCTAATGAAACCATGACCAAAAGCAAGTGGGGGGAGAAAGGGTTAATTTGGTTTATGCTTCCACATCATTGTTCATCATTGAAGGAAGTCATGGCAGGAACTTTAGCTGGGCAGAAACAAGGAGGCCGGACTAATGCAGGGGCCAAGGAAGAGAGCTGCTTACTTCTTGCTCCTTATTTTATATTATATTTATGCACTTAACAACATTCGAACACCTCCCCTCAGAACAGTACAAAGACAAAGAAATTTGCCCTCATGTTTCCATATAATATTAGACAAGGATTGTGCATACTCGTCAAGTCACGAAAATTGAACACGGACAGTGAGGACGATTGTAAACACCATAGGGAAACATTATATTATGTTTGTTTAAAAATACATATATACTATATGTGGATATATGTATATAAATAATTTATTTAAATGAATTTATGCCACTTGCAATAATATTGCTCCCCTAAGAGCAATAGACTATCTAACAAAAACCCCATATCAGGCATGGGAAATGTCACTTCAAGGTTTTGGTCAGAGGAGTCTAAGCATCTTCTGGATGGATATAGACTATTGCCATTGCCCTTGGTTTCTTCCTGGAACTTAAAGCTACGATCTCATGGCTGAAGGCACTACACACTTCACCCAAAAGATTTAGAAGAATCTAGCTGGAACTGGCCTAGAAGGCTCCTTTCTGAGAACTAGTTCTTAGAGCGTCTGAAAATACAATACAAGCCACAAAGGGAGAAAAGCAATTAACAGTACTATCAGCTCTAAAACCTATGGATCACAAAAATGGACAGCATGACATGATGTCCCCAAGGATACAATGGTGACACTTATTTCTTAGGGTAATCAACAACCATCTAATTGTACTTAAGGCCTTTTTAATAGAAGGTAATTCACCCTCTGATACTGGAAACCCATGCGTGGTAAGGTAATGGACCTAAAGAAGAATCTATAACTGCTATTTCCCTAAACCATTATAATTCCCAACTGCATTCTAATTTCCTCAACTGCAGTCTACATCTCAGCATACGTCTCCATATATCTGCAGATAAGCACAGCTCTTACTCCTCGCCAAAGAACTTCTTTGTGTAGCAGACGAGAATCACTGCTGAAAGCCACAAGTGGTCAGAATGCAGAGACCAGCTGACTGTGGGGTGTCCACAGACACAGCTACAGTAAAACACCTATACTTAGGGCACAGGAAAGAGGACAAAAAGTAAACAACAAACTAGAACAGATATTTCACGTCAGGATTCAAACTGTAACTCTGCTGAATCCACAATGATTCTTCCTATTAGAATGTATATATGGAAGGAATTACAGTTCTCATACAGTGATAGCAGAGATTTAATAGCATGGAAGCTGTTAATAAGGGGTCCTAGCTAGGGTTACTAACTAATGAAACACCATGTCCAAAAGTAAGTGGGGGAGGAAAGGATTTACTTGGCTTATGTTTCCACATCACTGTTCATCACTGAAAAGGAAGTCATGGCAGGAACTTTAGCTGGGCAGGAACCTTGCTGTAGGAACTCCTTCAGCCAATAGCCTTTAAGATACTGGCCCACTTTGGGCATGGTCAAATGTACCATATATACAGATGTACAAATGTGCGCTGCTCCTTGGATGCTGGATTTGGCTCCTGTTCTCCACTCATGCAGAGGTGTGTGAGTCTACTCATAGTTAAAGAAACCTTTATTATAATACATTCTGAGCAAGTATGGGGCTATTTTATTTTAATCAGTAATAGACTGGAATCCAATGTGGGGCAGTATCTTAAAGGCTATTAGATGAAGAAGTTCCCACAGCAGAACCTGGAGGCAGAAGCTCATGCAGAGACCATGGAGGAGTGCTGCTTACTAGCTTGCTCCTCATGGCTTGCTCAGCATGCTTTCTTATAGAACCCAGGACAACCATCTCAGGTTGGCCACATCCACAATGGGCTTGGCCCTCCAACATCAAGCACTAATCAACAAAATGCCCTACATGCTTGCCTACAGCTTGATCTTTTAAAAATTAAATTTACTCATTTATTTTACATCCTGACCACAATTTCCCCTCCCTTCTCAACTTCCATCCGTTCCCCCACCTCCCCTTCAACCCCTTCATTCCACTTCTCAGTTTCTGTTCAGAAAGGGACAGACCTTCCATGGGAATCAACAAAGCATAGCATCTCAAGACTGAGTTCTTCTCCTTGTATTAAGACTGGGAAAGACAACCTAGTATGAGTCTCATTATAGATGGCTGTGAGCCACCATGTGGTTGCTGGGAATTGAACTCAGGACCTCTGGAAGAGCAGTCAGTGCTCTTAATCTCTGAGCCATCTCTCCAGCCCCCCCTTTTAAGAAATAAGTATTTATTAAAGGGCAAACTCACAAATCAGAATTCTCTGCCTGACCCAAAGGAGCAGCCAACCGGGCACGGAGCCAGGGGAACCAGAGAGAAGGGCTGCATGCACACTCGGCTTCTGGTAAATAGTAAAGAGGGGCCACGCCCCAGTAGGAGGGCTAATACAAGCTGCAATACTTCCTACAGCATATGAGGAATAGGTTCCTAAAAGTCAGCCAAAGTGTTAGGGATAGCCCCTGCTCCCATTGCTAGGAGTCCCACAAGTAGACCAAGCTACACAACTGTCACATATATGTAGAGGGTCTAGGTTGACCCCATGCAGGCTCCCTGGCTCCTATACCGTGATCTTATGGAGGCATTTTCTCAGTTGAGTTTCCCAACGACTCTAGCTTATATCAAGTTGACATAAAACCGGTCAGCACAAAGGAATACATATATCTAATAAATAATTTAACCATTCTATACTCAGATATTTGTCTAGATCATATACTTAATAGAAAAACATATGCAGAAATGTTCATAAGAACTTTATTTATAAAATAAAATTGGAATTAGCTCTACAATTCCCACTAATGGTGAAAGGAGCAATGCTTTGAATTATTATTCATTGAAGGGAATACTCTCTAGTATAAAGGAATAAACTATTACACACATAACCTCAAATAATACCCCAAATACAATTGTATGATTTAATTTTTATAAAATCTAAAGCAATACAAAAATTAATCTGCTTATAAAAGAAACAAATTGATGACTGCCTAGGACATGGGGAAGAAAAAGAGATAGGGAGAGTTTCTGGGTCAGCAGCATGCTCCTACACGGACAATCGGTAGTATTCTCATAGTTGTGCACATAGATGTAAAATTTGCTCAAGGTATATACTTCATATATGTTCAATCCATTTTAAGATATTATATCTCAATTTTAACAGTTTTTAAAAATGCAATTTAGAGATGAAAATTTTCCATCGAATTTCAAAGTGCCAGGGTATTTTCAAGGTAACTCTCTTAAGTTTCTACTCACATCTGTTTCTGAAGGACCCTTCTTCAGAAAGTCCATCCTATTGTATTAGCCTGCCCAAAGCTATCCAGTTCCATGTGTCCCTCTAATTGCATGCATGTGGGAATCCTCTAACAGGTCTGATAAATGGCTCTGAGTATACCAAAAGATGGCAGATTTTTCTAGTCTGTGTACTGTGTATTGTTAATACATAACCTGGAACTGTAGGAGGTTTGTTCAGTGGTGGTGCCAGGGGAAAAAAAACTGGAAGGAACTCTACAGAGAAACTTCAGACTTCGAGGGAACTTTTGAATTGGGAAATTAAGACAAGTTAGGCTTTCACCTGGGAGTCCATGTTTAGAAAAGCAGGGTCAGAGGCACAGCTGTTGTGGAGTGGGTGAAAGCAGGGAAGCTCTTAAACTGGGGTTGGCGTGATTGAGAGCAGAGTACAGTTGACAGGGAGCTGCAGGCAGTCCTCCTTCCTCAGCAGCCAAGTAAACAAGAGCATCCCTCTCCTGAGGACTCGGGGGAAACAACTGAAAGCTAGGATCATAAAACCTGAAGGAAAACACAGGATCTGTACCAGTTGCAGAATTCAGTAGTAGTCCTGGCGTATATTACTGGCTGAATAACCGCAGGGAGGGCACTTATTCAGCCTTAGAAGATGTAGCTTCACAGCCCTAGAAAAGGAAGAATTTGAGAGCACTATGTGCATTTTATCAAAGCTGCTTGTAATTTCATACTTATTTCTGTCACAAAAGATGACCACATTTCTCTGGAATACTATTTAATTTCCAATGGCTTTTCAATTTTTCTTATTGAAATAGGAAGAGCATCTTTTGTGCACTGCTTGTCACTTAAAACCTTGACAATTCTGTCACCTTCAGAAGGTCGCTGTTAGAGAGGAAGTCGTGGTCAGGAAGCAGGAGACCTACTAAACTTGGGACACATTACAAGGATATATGGTGACTGCTGTGTTCAAGAACTCCAGGGGACTCTCTACAGTCCCTGCCAAGAAACTCCTCCAGTGTACAGCCATCAAGAGAAACTAGGACACACAGGTTAACGGTGCCAAACGAAACAGAGAAAGAGGACAGAGAGGGAGGAAATATGAGAGACAAAGGGGAAGCAGGGAAAGAGGAGTGGGGAGGAGAGGAGAGAGAAAAGAGAGAGATGGTAAGGATAACAGAGGAACCTCTTCAGTGAGGAGTCTTCCCATCTCCTCCTTGAGAAAACCCCTGTGGAGTTTCCAGACCAATACCTCCAACAAAGGAAAGAACAGACTTTTATAACCTTTTGAAGGACAAGGAGTTTTACATCCCTCAGGCTCTCCGACTTCTGATGCTTCTGATGCCATTTCTATCTTAGCCTGTTTAATCAAAACATTTGACGATGTCCCTGACATCCTTCCTTCCCTCCTCTCCATCCAGCTCTGACCTCCAGTGTTTTTATTTTGTTACTCTTCCCTTTGTAATTTCTTCCTTATCATTTCTTTTTATCTATTATGGCAATCTTTTACCTATGCTTTGGCCATCTTGTTTTTATAGCATGGAACTTCAAACTTTATTCCTTTACAGAGCACAGAGTCACCTAGGGTAGATGAGTGCAATAGATTAAAGGACCAATTTTCTGTCTGCAGGGCTGTCAAGAAAATTCAAGCAAGGCTAGCTCAGGAAAGAAGGTAAAACCAAGGCAAGTGACTAGTGGTCTTTTTTTTCTGTTGCTATGATAAAATACTTGGATGAAAGCAACTTATGGAAGAAAAGGGTTTGTTTAGCTTATACTTCCAGGTTATAGTTTAATCACGGAAGGAAGTCAGGGCAAGAACTCAAGCAGAAGCTTGAAGCAGAAACCACGGGAAAACATTATTTGTTGGCTTGATGATATAGCTAATGTAGGAAGTAGCCTAGAAAACTATGCCCACACCCCCCCAACAAAATGGAGTATGGATGTTTGTCTTTATTTGGTGTGTTAGTTACAAGTTGTTATGGATAATGGTCAGGAAAAAAGCTAAACAAAGGAGATTAGATTCAGGTTCTTGTTTTGAAAAGAAAAAAAGGGAAAATGCTGTGGGATAATGCTCTTATATACTGTAAAGATTTGTCACTCGTATTGGATTAATAAAATTTTGATTGGTCAGTAGCCAGGTAGGAAGTATAGGTGGGGAAACCAGCCTGGGAGAATTCTGGGAAGAGGAAAGGCAGAGACACAATAACCAGCAGGATGTGGAGTAAGCAAGATCAGAACACTTCACTGAACAAATGTACCAAGCCATGTGACTAGACATAGACAAGAATTATTGGTTAACTTAAGTTGTAAGAGTTAGTTAATAATAAGCCTGAGCTAATAGGCCAAATGGTTTATAATTAATATAAGGCTCTATGTGTTTCTTTGGGACTGAATGACTGAGGGATTGGGCAGGACAGAAACTTCCATCTACACATTTTACAGAGTGCCTAGATCAGTTCTATGCAGGCTCCCTAGTTGTTGGTTTCATCTATCTGAGCCCCTAGGAGCCCAGGTTAATTGATTCTGTAAGTTTTCTTGTGGTCTTCTTGAATTCTCTGGTTCCTACAATCCTTTCTCCCCCTCTTCTGTAGGATTCCCTGAGCTCTGCCTAATGTTTGGATGTGGGCCTGCATCTGTTTTCATCAGAAGCCTCTCTGATGACTATTGGGTTAACAATCAATCTATGAGTATTATAGCAGAATATCATTAGGCACCATGACTAAAAAAAATTGTTCTATGTCTCTGGGTCATCCAGCTTGTGGATCCTGGTGGTCCAGGCAGTGCCAAGGGGGACTTACTCTCCTGGCATGGGTTTTAGGCTAGACTAGTCATTGGTTGGCTCCTCCCCCATTTTAGGCCACCCTTACCCCAGCACATCCCATAGACAGTACAGACTGTAGGTTGAAGGTTATGTGGCTTGGCTGGTTTCCTACTCCCTCCACTTGAAGTCTTGCCTGGTCACAGGAGATGTACAGTTCAAGCTAAGTATCCACTACTGCTAGGAGTCTTAGCTGGGGTCATCCTTGTAGATCCCTGGGATATTCCCTTGCACCAGGTTTCTTTTCTAATGAGAGACAGCAAGGAGATGGAGATGGGAAGGGAGGTGGAGAGTTACTGGGAGAAGTAGAGGGGCTTGAAACCATAAAAAGGATATATTAAATGAAAAGAAATCTATTTTAATAAAAACTAAAGTTATTTGTGAAGTATTACTTTATTTAAAAATGACAACCACCCAAAACATGTCCATAGACCAGTCTGATCTAGATAATTTTTCAATTTAGGCTTTCATCTCAGCTCTAGGATGTGTCAAATTAAAGATTAAAATTAACCACAATTGATAGAATGGATGTAGTGGAGCAGATAGAGGAGACTGGGATTCTAATCCTTGTCTCTCAGAGCTGTGGCAGGGGAAGGTGAGGTAAGCATAGTGAACTGTGTGATGAGAGGCAGCACTACATGTTAGGATACAATGTTAAATGACTGCTACTTGGTGTCCACAAACCAGAGCAGGGTCAACTCTTCTGGACCATCTGGCTAATAGCCTACCTTTTACATAGCTTCACATAGATAGTGTATAAGTTTCAAGGCTGGGAACATAACACAGGGTGGAGTTCTTGTCGAGCAATCTCAAGGCTATCGCTTCCATTCCCAGTACTGGTTCGAGCCACACTGCTACAAGAAAACAAATACAAGAGAAAGCTTCTGTGTGAGAGTGTGTAAGTTCACTACTCTTGAGAATAGTTATGACTTTTATTCTACTAGAGTGAAATTTGTTATACAAGTAACATAATATGGTTGCTGTTGTGGATACAGTTATAATATCTTTCAGAGTCATTTTAAACGTCCATTTGGGTTCCATTTGGAGCTGTTTATTTATGAGGTTGTTAACATTTCCTTGAATTTAGGGTATATGGAACTTCAGCTTCAAAAGATTAGTATCTGGAGGAAAACAGGTACTGAAATTGAATGTGAAACATTCAAAAATTTGCCTGTCACAGTGCAATAGATCTTTTTTAAAGGTTCTATTTGAAGACACATTTTTTAAATTTTCTTATCAATGTCAGTAAAAGAAAAAAATTGGTTATTTCATTTAGCCATGAAAGAGAGGTCTCTGTTTCTCAAGATCATTTAAAATTTTCTCAATGTGATGTCCTGCACAATATTCTCAAGAACCATAACATTTTATGGTACTTTAGTTCGTGTAAAACACTCCCACAGATGCCCTGCCAATGGTCAACTTTAATACTGGCCATTTTAGAAGCTCTTGGGTTTTCAAACCTTTGTGAGAAAAAAATCAAACAAAAATTTGTCCTTTTTGTCACAAACATGTGGCCCTGAAAGAATCTATTACCAGTTTGCCACTAGTCTTCTGAGACTTGACCTACCAACATTCCAGAAGCCAGTTCATACCTCATTGCATTTGGTAGCATGTGCTCTTCATCCTGTGCCACGGGAACTTGAATAGTGACTCTCAAATCATTACTGTATCTGTATCGTTTCAAAGACCACAGTAATGACAAGCTCTCACATGGAACTTACTAGATAAAATCAAATTTGGAACCAAATTTAAAAACATCCTATGGTGGTTTGGAAAAAAAATAAAACCAAACAGCCTGCATAGGCTCACAGGGAATTAGGAGGTATGGTTTTGTTGAAGTAGGTGTAGCTTTGTTAGAGGGAAGATGTCACTAGGGGGTAAGTTTTGAGGTTTCAGAAGCTCAAGTCATGTCTGGTGGCTCACTGTCCCTTCCTGTTTCCTGAAGATCCAGATATAGAACTCTCAGCTCCTTCTCCAGCATCTCGATGCCACCATGCTTCCTGCCATGACAATAATGGACTCAGCCTCTGAATTGTAAGCCAACCCCAATTAAATGTTTCCTTTAGAGGCGCTGCTGTGGTCATGGCGTGTCTCCACAGCAATAGAGCCCTAAGGCACACACCAACCCTAAGTCAGTCATTGAACTCTCGATTTCTAGTCCCGCACTTTGTATGTCTTCATTGTGAACTTGGAATTGTAGGAATCACTGCACAGTTCAGAGCTCTGCTTGTGGGACCCAGTTTCTCCAGGTGGTCTTGAGCTTGTCACAATCTGTCCAGTTGTTAATCTCCTGGCCTAATAACAAGGGACTCAAATTATGATGATTTCTAAGTTTCTTTCTGACTCAAAATCCCTATGTTCCTATTGCCAGAGAAGAACTATAAAGACCAGAGAAAAACTTCACCAATAGAACGAGTGCAACTTCACTCTTCATTCCTGGGACATAAACGTGCTTGTCGTTACTGAATGAGGTAGTGGGAAATCAGAATCTTTAAGATCTACTTATTCAAGCACAAACAGTAAGCTATCAGTTTTGACTTCCAGCCTGACCTAACCTTAGGAATAAAAAAAGTAACTAGCAGGACAGATTCTTAATTTAAATCATTATAGGGATCTGTGGAGCATTTGTTAGAGTACCCTCCACAGGGACTGATCACTGACAGCTTGTGCAGCCGTCATAAGATGTTTTCCAAATCAAACCTGGGGGATATTGACTACGGGTCTCCAAAATCTCCATGAAAGTGGAATCCCACATTCCAAATAGGTGTCGAAAACTACAATGGGACAAAAACTTTACAATTTAACCTATTTCCCTTCCCTCTGCCAGTCTAGGGCTTATAAGCCCCACATGGAGCTGACAATTCCGCACAATGTAAAAAGGGAAACGCTTGATGAAGAGGCCTCGGACCATTCTCAGCAAGTGCTTCCCTGCATGCTTTGCAAATCAGTCCCACCTGCTGCCGTGGATCCCCGATGCCTCCTACTTAAAACCACTGCAATGAGTCCCAGTTGGATGTGAAGGACAGAGAATTTTGAAACCAGGTCACATGAAGGGTGCTGCGGAGTCTAGTTCAGAACACCTAAGTTTAGGAAATACGAAAAATATAGTGTCTTGGAAGCATGATGGCCAAGGTCTTTGGTGGGCGACTAGATTACTAAGACAACGCAAGCAGCTGACATCAAGGATGACCTTCCCACACGGGCTTGCTCAGGGAGAAAGGGCGGGCGGAAGTGGCGCAGGAAGCCCCGGCCTGCCCTTCCCCCCTATGGGCTCTGGACCCCTTCGGCGCACCGCTCCCCCGCCCCCCGCGCGCGTTCCTGGCTAGGCCCTTGGCCGCCTCCCGCTCGCGCGCTCCGGGTCTCGAACGGGGTGACGCGCGATGACGCCT
>LOEQ01002601.1:253521-271134 GCA_001685075.1 Bramus lutescens | reverse complement strand
TCCTGGTGGGCCTGCAGGCGTCGCAGGCAGCGAATGTCACCGTGACCCAGGAGTCCGGCGTGGTCCGCGAGGCCGAGAACGAGAGCGAGAGCAAAGTGGACAAGGAGGCCGAGAACGCCAATTATGTGCCCAAGAATGGGACTCCTGCCAAGCCCAAGGAAGAGGGTGAGGACAGTGGCTCCTTGGGCACGGGCACGGGAGGCCCTTGAAGAGGGCATAAGCCCACCCTTTCCTCAGAAAAGAATTACCAGTGTCACCTTCTGTTGAGTTTTCTGGCGTACACAGCCCCGAGTTTATTACCCACTAGGTGCTATGTGCATCTATAGCCTTTAAAAAAAACAAGGTGCTCATGTCCAGGGCTCCAGGAAAATAAGCACGAATATTGAAATTGCTGTAGAAATACTTTCCAAGTGTTACTTTAGAGAAGGGAATCACATTTGTAATTAATGAGGTACCCTCTCACCATGGGGAATCGTGGGGTGTGTAACCATCTTCTCATAGTAGGTTTTTTGTTGTATTTGTTCTTAATTTTCAAAATGCTTGACATCCTCTTCCTTTCCTGTTCTTGAAATGCTTGACATCCTCTTCTTTTGCTGTTCTTGAGATGGGAACTCAAGGAAAGTTGGGATTCCTTTTACTGTGGCATATCTAAATGAACATCCTGACAAAACTGTCTCGAAGCTCCCACAATCTTGGTGCAGCCCTCAGCACCCTGACAGGAGGCCATGTAGTATTTGTCCTACAAGGGACCGAGGCAGTAGAAAATGAAAAGATCCCAGTAATTACATTGTTTTCTGAAGATGTGTTCACACAAGAGAGAATAAAACAAAGCTGCATTTGGTTCTGTAAACATGGCTTCTACTACTGGCTCATTAAACAATAGAAACAGTTGACATATTCACGAGTAACTCACATGCTGGGAGGTCAGTGGCAAGTCCAAGTCGGCAGACATCTAAAGGAGGATGATCCTAGCCCTACCAAGGCCCAGCAGACACTGTCTTGATACCTTTGTTTTCTTGTGTCTTCTCAGTCTATACATATAGCATTAGGTAGTTCTATCCTTTTATTTCCTGATGACAGGCAGTGACTCTCAGCATCAGAAAGAAATTGACTGTCTGAGGTTATTGGGGATCCTTCCTTGACAACAATGCAGAGATCTTCAAGAGCTCTTTGACTTTGGAAATGTGAGAAAGGATTATAGAAGAGACTATGTCCTAGGCATTGCTTCTTTTCTTTGAATAGTTTTAATTTTAAACTGCTAAAGGGAAAAATTCTAGCTATAAAGTCCTAAGTAATGTTGAGGCGAACCCCTAGTGATGGATTTATAATCCCTTATATTCAAACTCAAAAGTGGAGTGCACTTATTCTTGTAGGGCTTCACTTTCTGCATTGTGGGCTTCTGAGAATTCATGTGTCCTCTGGAATTTTAGATGTACAGTTTCATGCCTAAATGCTTTTTCTTGGAGAGACTACGCCCAGAACTATAAACACAGGTGATAGCTATATGAACATTTCAGAACCTTGGTAAATTTCATGAATGTTGTAGCCTAGAAGATCTGTAAAAGTTTTTATCATCATTTACTAGCTAGTGTATTTTTTTTCTTTCTTGCTTTTTACTTTTAAGTCTGCTTTCAGACAGTTCACAAAAATAAGGGCTGGCAAAAGCACTTCGTGAGAAGCTTAGGTAGAAATTTCAGTCTTGTAACCGCCTGATTCCTACCTTTGAAACTATACGCTCTAAAACTGGGCAGAGAACTTGAATGCACCTAAATTCTCAACTATTAAATATGAAGGTGGAATGTGTCCATCATGTAAGTTCAATTGCTGCATCCCTAATAGAGTCTAGTTCATTATTTGCTGTGGTTCTTTTTGCACTATTGTCAAAACACAATACTTCTGAAGAATATGAAAGGCACACATTTCTTTGGAGAGAATGCCATTTTTGCTGCATAATTGCAAAGCATTTACAGTTTTAGATTTGTAAACAATTGGAAGATTAGTCAATGAGTTTTATTCATGTCAACATCATTTATTTTCTTTGAGTCCCCACATAGAGACCTGCTGTCATGATTTATCCACTTAACAAATCTTGTCAAGTTAATTTGATGTATAAACATGAAAAAGGAAAGAACACTGTCCTTGTGAATTTTAGGAAAACAAGATGATTCAGGTTTTTGTAGCAGAATATTTCAGGAGAAAACCCTTCCTCTTGGGAGATCTACTAAATATCTTCATCTTTAAGAAATTCCGTGTTAAAGAAAATCCAGGCTATTATTCATCCACGATGTCATGTGTCGCTGAGGTTTAGATTTTGTAACTGTTTTCCCTTTACCTTTACATTGCTGTCTGTCTCTGTTCATCATTGTTTACTAATTGTAAAATGTTTTGCCTTGTTTACTTGACCATCATTAACAAAAAAAAAGCAAGCAAAAAAGCAAACAGTACAAAACAAAACCCCGGTTGTCAAACCCCCAACTTTGTGCATTACTGACGAACTCTACTGACTGTTCACCGAAGCTGATGATAAAGGGGGGTTCCTCTGGGAGCTTGTTCCATGTTCCTGAAAGATAGTGCAAAGCAGGGAGAGAAGAGAAGCTGGAGAGATGGAAAGAGATGGTGACCTCAGAGGTTTGGCTTATTTCACAACTGTTCTTTCTAGACAATTCCAATCCATTGTCAATTTATTAATTTTAGGTTTTTTAAAAAATATAGTTGGAAATATTGATGACCAATGATGAAATAATAATATTTTAAGATAAAACATACAACAGAGTATGTTAATTTACCTCCTTTTTTCTGTGCCTTATATATCTTTTAAAATATAAACATTCTATATCAGTATGGTCTTTGGCTGATTAAAGGGTAAGTAGACATACATGTTGAGTTACAATCAGCTTTACTCTATTAAACTACAACTGGGGCTGATCCTGGTGCCATAGTACTATATCCCAGCTACTTTAGAGGCTGAGGCAGGGATGTTGTAAAGTCAAGGCCAACTTGATATACAAAGTGAATTCAAGCCCCTTCCCTCACTGGGTGACTTAAAGAAACCTGTCTCAGCTGGGGCAGTGGTGCCTGTGCCTTTAATGCCAGCACTCAGGAGGCAGAAGCAGGTGAGTCTCTGTGAGTCAAGGCCATCCTGGTCTACAAAACTACAAAGCAAGTTCCAGGATGTCAGGACAGTTACACAAAGAAACCTTGTCTCGAAAAATCAAAGCTCAGGGTAGAACACTCATCTAGCATATTTGAGACCCTAGGTTAATACCTAGTAGTAACACAATAAAAATAAATATGAGTCCTGAAGCATCAACTCTACAGACGTTTCTCCCCAGAGAAAGTTTCAAGGCCCTGGTTGCACCCTGATGACGTGTGCCACTAGCTGTTCTGTGCTGCAAGATGGTTGCTGACAGGCTGGGAGAGACACTCTGGGAGGCTTTAGTAATCCCTTCTACATTCTTGCTGGCTTCTGAACTCACTGTTGAGCTCATTAGTGGCTTTTTACTTTTTCTTCTCTGTGACATGCCACACAGTATTTCTGGAGAGTGGAGATTTCAGCCTATAGCACTTTAATTTCATCTGAGGTTTCATTTTGTTAGAGTTGGCAGTTCCTCCACCCCACCACTTCAGGTCGAAACATCACGCGTATTTTCAGGACCCCAGATTCAGTTTGCATGTTACCAAGGTTCATTTTACAGGTTTTTAAAATTCTGAGGAAGACACCGACCTTTAACACATTCTTCCTGCTACGTTGACACCAGCCATTAATCAGCATCTGTGGACTTAGGGATGCACTGATATTCAGACTTTTTCGTTTCGTACATTGTTATATAACAGGAAATTTTGACAAATGCCACATGGAAGTCCAGATAGGTGTCATTTTCTCAACTCATCATTGTAGGATTTCCAGTTTCATAAAGTGACTAAATGGCCCAGTGAACACTTAATACATCACAAATACTAAAGTTGAAAGGATCTTTGGAAATTGTCTGTTCCATCTCCGTGTCCTCCTTTCCCTCCTCAGGAAATTCAAGTAAGAAGGAGCTACTTATCTTCCCAGAGTAGCAGAGGTAATGACTGATGGTTCAAAGTGGTCCACTAGTCATTCTCCTATACTTGCTTTTATGCTCAGAAACCAGTTTTTAACGTATGTCTCATAATATGCCAACTGAAAGTGTTCAGGCATTCCAAGTATTAAAACGTCAATTCAAATTGATCATTGTGTTAGCTGAAATCATTTAACAAAGTCAATGTTGATTTAATTATATGTCTCTTATGCTTTCTCTGTATTAACAGTTCTGTATTTGATGCTTTCAAATACAGAACAAAGTGTTTGTGAAACTGTTAATGTTTCACAATATTGAAAATGGGAAAAATTAGAACTTGAAATTACTAACTACAAAATGAGTTTGAATTGAGTTAACTATTGTGTCTTAAGTGGGCCCACAGTTCGAAGCAGTTTGTAGAATATTTCCACACAGTATTTCATTCTATTTTAATTATCAAGTAAGATAGGCTTTGCATTTTTTACAAAGGGTTAATTAGGTCTGACAGAATTGAGTTGCTTCAAATTCAAACAGTGAATTAGTGGCAGAAGCAGTATTTTGGACTTCAAGTTGGATGTGATTTCTGCGTGATTTGTTGCTCAGAGATCCAGTGTCTTAACATTCTCCTTCAACAGCCCATTGTGTATTTTTCTGTTGAGATTTGAGTCTTAATCTGTGTTTTTGAAGACTTGTTTATAGGTTAGAGCTATAAGAATTCAGGCTACCCTTCAGGATGATTAGGAAAAAAAGGAAATATCCTAGCATGGTAATTCATACCTGTAATCATAGAGAAGCCAAGATAAGAAGACCACTGAGTTAAAGGTCATCTGTGCTGTGTAGCAAAACCCTGTCCCTGAAACAAAATCACAGATCACAAAAGGAAAGTCACAAGAAAATGTGACTGAGAACCAAGACTACTAAACTTCTTACATAATTAGGTATTCAAGTAATTACATAATAATTGTATGTATCATAGACTATCCTGCTGAATAAAGCATTGGAATGGATTCTTAGAAATATCGACATCTGCCATCTAAACCTGCAAAGTGAATGAATGAAATATATTTATAACTTTTATAATTTTGATGCACACTTGGTATGAAGATTTATTTGGAAATTAAATTGCTTTGTATTATTTTTCTTTTTCCTTCCTTATACAAAATAGAGAATATTTTTAAATGGTTCCCAAAGTTCAGAGACTGCTGTGTATATATATTATTATACTTTTCCATTTATATTTTAATTCACTGTGTATTTGTTAATAAAGAAAATCCTTGTGTTATATATGAGATTCAAAAGCAAAATTTAAGTTATTTCTAACTTGATGAATTTTCTTAAAGGGGTAGTCTTTCCTTGATTTAGAATGGTGATAGCTGTGTTTATGTGAGGAGAAGCTTTGTTTTCCTGGTTTTAATAGAGCATTTTAAAAAATCCTCTATTGACCATATGACAATTACCTGTACCCTACACCTCCAATAAGATGTTGTTCACTTTTAAAAGTTTTCATATGGTTAAATAATGTTTTTTAACTTTATGTTTAGTTCAGAACAAAACAGTTGTCAAAGAAGTTGAATTTGGAATGTGCACAGTGACCTGTGGTAAGTAGCAGAGACCAGAGGAATAGCCTGTCATGGTTTCTACCAAGAAGAAATGCCAGTTATTTGTAATTTCTGTACTAATTACCCTTTCTTCGTGTCTCGTTGCTTTCTATGCCTTTTACTATAATGTACACACAGTACTAGGTAATTGCTTCAAAAGGTATATTTTCAGGTTCGGGGTATTTTTGTATATAAACTATTTTCACTAAACTAAGATTTTGCTGCACAGATGTTCAAAGATGAGAGATCTTTGGTATATCTGACAGATGCCTTCCCACACTCCTTTGGCAAACCTGCCAAGAAATAAGCTTATTTGCAATAGACTATTATAAGTACTCCATTTCTCTAGTTTGTACGTTATATTTTGGAGAAAAGGGGTGTTAGCTTTGCAAGATGAATAAAGATGAAAGAATGTGACATTGTCCATTCTATGATTAGAAATTTTAAACAAAATCTCTTATGTAGGATTAGGACTCAGGCTACCTGTGCTATGTAGATCACTAGTTCTTAAACAGCTACCCTAAGTATGTTAAAATTACTGGACTAACCCAGAGTTTCTGACAACCTAGGACTATGGGTAGGCCTAAGAATTTCAAGTTCTGATCAATTCACAAGGAAGCTGATCTTGCTAGTGCTGGAAGTCCCTTAGTTTCTTCAACCACTGCTGGGAATCTGCATCATGAGAAGACAACAGATAATTAATAAATTAAATTTTTTTATTCTAACTTGGAACACGACAGTGATGAGATTATAGTACATATCTACAGAGACTTCTTTTTAGGTCAAAGTTTTGTAAATTACCAGAACTGACAATTTTTTATGTGGGTGCTAAATTATTCATCTATAACCACTTTCAAGTATCAATTCAGTGGCCCAAGCACCACATCAGCATTATGTGTAGAACACTTTCAGCACCCCAAAACAATTCCCATACCTGGTAGACAATGTTCCACACACTCATTCTCCCAGCCCCTGATAGGCACTTTTTCCTAATTAGCTTAAAATGGAGTCTGGCCTTCGCTTTGTAGTGACAGCCAAAATGACAGGAATCATTATGAAACAGGCTGAGAGTGCCCAGTTGTCATTTGTCTTTTGTTGCTGCTGTTTAATTTTCCCCGGTAGATTTATTTTTATAGCAACTCCAACCTTCCTTCTTCTGATCTTGTGCGCGTCCACTTTCTTAGCCCTCAAAAGTGCAGCATCTCCCAGGAATTTGTTAGAAATACAGGATTGCAGACTTTTCCAAGACTGGGTCGGAATTTGCATTTTCAAAAGATCTCCAGGCGACTTGCACGCGCTCTTATGTTCCTAAGCCACCTGCCATCTTCAGCTTTTCCTTTCCTTGGAATTAGCTCATGATTAACACCTTGTTAGGGGCTAAAGAGAGGAATCCAGCTGGGAAGATGAAGATAGACTCTGCCTAGGCCTTTACACAGCTCATTACAGGACAGGATTAAAAACCAGAGACACTCTAGGATCAGCTAATAACGATTTGATTTCTTGCTACAAAATGTGTGACAGTTTCAGAAAGAGTATCTTCCTGGAAATAGAGGTATAGTTAATAGTTTATCCCATCTATAGTTAATACAGAGACTTTATTAACACAGCATTGTTAAAAATTATTAAAAACATTTTTATGATAAAATATGATTTTGGAATTTCTTCCAGAAACTCCAACCCCAATCCTGAAAAGTTTCATGATCACAAATTTGTGTAATCCTTTGTAGTATATCAAATCAGATTTTATAGGCTGTAGGAAGAATAATTTAGGTATTCTTAAAAGAAAAATTTCTATCAATTTAAAACATGCACAATTGCAAATGAGTTCTGATTTAAAAGATACTGAAATGTAAAAATTTTATGTTTTAGTCAATGAAAAATTATACAGGGCAGTGTATTTATTAGCATACTAAAACTTTCAAAAAATTCTATAATAAAGAGGACCTTATTGTAACATTTTAAAATATACATGTGAACATAGAACCCTTTTTCTGATGGGAATCAGTATCTTAGAAGACTCTCTTGGAGAAATACTGTTTTCAGAAATAACTGGAGTGAAGAGTCTACAAAAGTTCTACATGCTCTCATACTGAACTTAGGAATTTAATTTTCATAATTAAGAGAACATTCTCAAAACAAAACTAAAGAAAATGCAGACTGGAAAGGGAAGAACGTCCCTTTGTGGTTATTTTTATTTAAACATTTGCTCTTTTTTTTTAAATAAAGGTGTTGGAATCAGAGAAGTTATTTTAACCAATGGATGCCCTGGAGGTGAATCCAAGTGTATTATTCGTGTGGAAGAATGCCGTGGACCTGTTGATTGTGGCTGTGAGTTGAGTCCATATTTGCTGAAGGAGGGTTTATGCTGGGGAAATATCTTTAACCTCAACCTAATACTGAGTACAAGGAGAAAATCGACTGATAAAAAGAAGTAATAAAAAAAAATAAATACCCTTCCCCTAGACAGAGTTCTAAGTAGCCCTGCTTTTGATATTCATTTCACTTGTGTGTAGAATCTGACATGCTGGACCTACACTCTACCTGGGGTCTGTATTCGCGCCTGCCCTGGAGTGGAACACGTCTGATGCTATGGCCATGACATTTTATCTGTAGATTGGTAAACCTTACATTTGGAACTTGGAGCTCTTTGTATCAAATTATGCTTTTCCGACATTTCAGCTTCTCTAAATGAGGTTTCATAACCCTAAATAAGAAGCCATGGGCAGATCACCAGGTTCACAGTAGCATATCACTAAGTTGAATGTCTTTTCCACACTTTTTCTGCATGTAGATAAAGAGTCATGGTGTCTCCTCACCTGCTTCTTTTGGTGACTTCTCTATAATTGGACTCCAGATTATAAGATTCAGTGTCCTCAGCATTTGACTTCTGAGGGTTGCTTTTTACAACAGTGTGGTGTGTAAGAAGGGGGTCCCCAAACAATACAGTAGTGTTCTTTACCACTGTGGGGAGATAGGATTTGAGACCTGGATTCTAGCCTGCCTTATGTTGTCTTTTCAGGGATCTTCCGATTTCATGACTTTGGATCTGTTTACTCAACTGGAGAAATTTGGCTTTTCATAGCCAGTCTAACCCTCATATTATGTATAATATATGTTGATGTGGATGTATGTCTATAATGTATTGCAGTGTCTTGATAGGGTTGTTTTTTGGTTAATGATATAATTAAATGATTGATGATGTAATTAAAAATTGTTGTTAAAAAAGGTGTATGGACAGATACAGCAATTTGCTTCCCAATGGTACTTATATATTTATGTTTTCTTCTTTTTCAGGGGGAAAACCAATTTCTGAAAGCCTTGACAGTGTTAGACTGTCATGTGTTCATATATCTCCTGAAAATCGCTTCAAATATTTATGGAAGCTTCTAAAGTCAGATCAAGTAAATAGAAACTGTGTATAATCCGGTGTTTTTTACTGGCTGATAACATTTGGTACCTAGTTCTGATATTTTATGAAAGCAATTTGAAGAAATTGAGTTAAAAATCATATAACTTTATTATTTGAATTCATTTTTTGTCAGACGAAAAACATATGTCTTAGGGTCATCTATAATCATAACTTAAATTTACACACTTTATGATATATTCTGTTTTGGAACCAAAATTATTTCTGTTTTATATGGCATGGTAAATAATAGTTAATATTTATTAAAGGTATTATAAATGCCAGATAACAACTGAATGATAAGAGTTCATTTAAAAGACATAAAACAACCCTATAAACTTTAAAAAAAAATAAATAAGTGTGTCATTTTACAGATCAGTAATTGAGGTATAGAAAGTGTCTCAGAAGCCAGGCAATGGTGGCGCACACCTTTAATGCCAGCGCTCAGGAGGCAGAGGCAAGTGGATCTCTGTGAGTTTGAGGCCAGCTTGGTCTACAAGAGCTAGTTCCAGGACAGGCTCCAAAGCTACAGAGAAACCATGTCTCAAAAAACATTAAAAATTAAAAAAAATTAAAAAAGCAAATAAACAAAAACATAAATAAATAAAAAATGAGTCTTAGTTTGCTTTTCTGTTGCTGTAAGAAAACACTAACCAAAATCAAACTGGAAGGAAAGAGTTTTTTGAAGCTCAATTCCAAGGGACAGTTCATTACTGCGGGAAATCAACACAGGAACCTGCAGCAGAACCACGGAGACTTGCTTTCCACACCTTGCTCAGCTTACATTACATTCCTGTACAACCCAGTACTACCTCCTGTTCAAGGGTGACATCACCCACAGTGGTCTGGACCCTCCCACATCAATCCTTAATCAAGGAAATGTTCCGCAGACTTGCCAACAGGCCAGGTAGAGGCATTTTCTCTCCTGAGGGTCCCTTTGGCCAGGTGACCCTAACTTGTGGCAAGTTGACAAAAACTAGCCAGCACAAGAAGCACTGTCCATAGTCAACAGGACTGAGACTTGAAGTCTAGATTATCTCATTCTAAATCATGTATGTACAGTTCATTACATGCTAGGTGAAGAGAGTGAGCAATTCTTTTTTTTTTTTGAGGACTGTTTGCTTGTGCTGTCAGCTTATTGTGTTTCCCAGTGATCCAGCGAGTCCTGCTTGTCTTGCACTGTCTCCATTTGGAATCAGTTAACCCAGCCAAGACTATTCATACATTTTGTTTCTGTTTGTTTTGATTTTAATAGCAACCTGTTATACTTGCAAATGATTCAGCAGTCATTGACATACAAAGAGAACTTCATCCCATGACTTTCGAGTGTGACACCCTGGACAATAACGAAATAGTAGCCTCTATCAAGTTCACAGTCTATAACACAAGTGGTAAGTATCTGGCAGTGTTTTGGTTTGCTTATATCTCAAACTTACTTTCAGGAAACGCCTGATGGACGTATGAAAATACAGATTTCTACCAGCTGCACCCCAGAGCTTCTGATTGAGTAGATCTGTATGGAGTTAGCACATGAATTATCAGACCAAACTGTTCCTTTAAAACCCAGTTCTGGGCACTGGCAGCTCTTCCAGATGTCCTAAGTACAATCCCCTATACTCAGATGGTGGTTCACAAGAGTCTTTAATGGGATGTGATACCCTCTTCTGGTGTGCTGACATACATCCAAGCAAAGTGCTCATAGACATAATGAAGTAAATATTTAAACAAAAAGAATTGACCTTAAAAACAAAACAAACAAAAAACACCAGACCTTCAACTTGAAATATATTGGTGCATTTATTTCCATCATGAATGTAAAGATAGACAAATGGATTCTCATGCATGATTGCAGGAAAAATATAATTAATACTTGTGAAATCAGAGCATTTCTCTTTAGAAGTTATTTATTTGAAGTGTGTGTGTGTGTGTGTGTGTGTGTGTGTGTTGAGACTGGGTTTCTCTAGGTAGCCCTGGCTGTTCTGGAACTCACAATATAGACAAGGTAGGGCCAGAACTCATCTGCCTGCCTCTGCTTTGAGAGTGCTGGAATTAAAGGTATGTGCTATCATGCCTGACTTTGGATTATATTCTTGATGATTCAGTATTAAAGTTCTTAATCTAGTCTTGAACATGACTTTGCATATTAGAAATAGTTTCTTCTGAGAAATAAAGTATATATCCATGTTCATTCAGTTTGACCTATGGCATCCTCTATGTCCAGGTAACTATAACTATTTCCTTGGGTTTAGTTGCTCTTAACCATATTTAATGTTGTCTTTGTTGGTAGGAGTATCTGATCACAAGCTCTTTTGAGAACTCACTTGTGTTAGGATTCTGTAGAAGAACTGATTGAATGAATATTAAGGAGGGGATTTAGTGGAGGTTTACAGGCTGTGGTTCAAGGTAGTCCAACAATGGCTGTCTCCTTATGGAAGGTCAAGAGTCTAGCAGTTGTTCAGCAAATGAGTCTGGATGCCTTAGCTGATCTTCCAACTAAATTAGAGTCTCAGAGAAGCAGATCCTACTACCAGCAAAGCCATATGTCAGCAGGACTGATGAACTTGCCAGCAAGAGTGAGGACAGGCAGGTGAAAGCAGATGCTTCCTTCTTCTATGTCATTTTGTGTGAGCTTCTGCTAAAAGGTGGGACCCAGATTTAGGATGAGTCTCTCTGCCTCAAGTGACCAAACCAGGGAAAATCCCTCACAAGTGTGCCCATCTCCTTGGGTTTTAGTTGATTCCAGATGTAGTCAGTTGACAGCCAAATTAGCTATCAAATCATTAAAAATTCTAGAGCTTGTATTTTTCGAGAGCTGTCTTTATAAACCTTCTAGAAGTGATAGGTAACTTTAGGGGCCTGTGCTTTTTGGAGCTTTTTTTCAGTCTGAAAAGCTTTTGTTTCAGTCTGGAGTACCATGCCATACAATGTCCTTTATTGAAAAGAAAATAAGCTGCAAAGGATTTTGTAGAGGTTTTAAGAATAAATGTTTGCTAGTTAAACTTTCTTGGTGTGTTTTTAGATTACAATTTGCAAAATATCTTCAGGTAAAAGCTAATAACCACTGTGTTGAGATATCATTGAAGAGATAATTTCAGTAGCGAGTAACTATTACGAAAAGCACAAGAAGACTATACAACTGGAGGATCATCAAGCTTTATAAACATTCTCAACCTGCCATAGTTTATGATGCTAATATGTGTCTGCCCATTTGTGTACTTGGTTCTCACTGCCTGGCCCTTAATAGGTTCCTTTTAGTAGTTAGCACTTTTCATAATTAGAAAGGAACATTTATTCGCTAATGTGTAAGCTAAGGGTTAGAACAGAGACCCCAAATCCCTGTTCTTGAGGCAATGTTGACTTTTGTTTCATAGCAGCCCAGAGATGGTGAGGTAGCTCTTCCAGTTACTGCATGCACACTTAAAAAAACAAAATACCCTCACAATATTCAGTACCTATTAGTTTCTCTGAAAAATGATAAGTTGCTTACCAATGAAACAGACCTTTTCACTTGTTCAGCCATTGAACAAATGTTTTTCTTACAAATAGCCACACTCTACCATACTGAAATGAATCAAATATGCAATATAAATGTTTTTTAGGATAAATGTAGCTCATAGAAAATTCTTCCAGATGTAGTAATGCATGCCAGCACAGAGACAAGCAAATCTCTGTGAGTCCCAGGTCAGCATGATCTCCATAGTAAGTTTCAAGACAGCTGGAGCTACATGGAGAGAGAGGAAAAATTCCCATTCCCATTTTTCTTCCTGCTTTTTATATAATTTCACTCACAGTTATTGTTTTTATATATGGCATTGTTTTGGGATTTAATTGTATGCCCCTAAAAAATAATATGTTTTCTAAGTTCTTAGTACTTACATTGTAGATATACTTGAAAAAGGATCATTGAAGATGCCATCAGTTAAGATGAGATTGTGGCTGGTGCCCAAATAAAAAGAACTCTGGATAGAGGAGGGAGGAAGGGAAAAAGAAAAAGATGGAGAATTAAGAGGAGGGAGGACAGAATAAAGGAAGAAGGAGGAAGGGGACTGAGAAAGAGGTACATGGAAGCAGATCCAGTCTGAGGCCACAGAAGCTTAGAAGGTAGGTAGCACAGTAGCCACCCAGAGCTTTCAAGAGACTCATTGAGCCCCACCAGTCACACACACACACACACACATTATTTATGGCTTCCAGAATATGAAGCAAATTTCTGCTGTTGCCAAGTTACCCAGTTTATGGTACTTTATTTGGTAATGATGAGAAACTAATATGTACATAAGCTATGTTTACCTAAAACATTAAGTATTGAAATTTAACCCATTTTTCATCAATTTTAATTTCATTAAAAATTTTCTTGGAAAACTTTAAGATGAAATTCAGCCTTCTGAAGAAAATTAGATGTACATGTAGTCCACATGGTCCTTGCAAGATGACCGCTCTTCTCAGGAGTGGAAATCCTTCTTTTATTATCCATCCTCTTTTGACTGATGCTGGGTGCTAGTGAATTAAACAAACTCATTTTGCATTTCTCATCCAAACCTGGCCCTAAACATTGCCTCTCTGTTTAAAAAATCCCTAACTTTCTACAAACCTGAAATCATTAATTTTTGTTAATCTGATATTAGAATAAAAATATAAATGCACCTTTGCAATCATGCTTAGGATTGTTTAAAGGGAGATCACCAAATTGTATTCATACTGTTTGACTACTGAGAAAAGCTGGTTATAATCCATGGCATTAAGAGGATAAGAAGAAATCCAAACGATTGCTATGCAGGAGACCACTTCTCACGGAGTGGTACATACTAAATCTAAAATGTTTAAACAGCTCGTGGTTTATACAAATAACTAAACCTCCCTGGTCCCTGTTTTACTTACCTGTGTAATATAGGATTTAGTCAAATACCCTTTTCTGTATGAATTATTTTTGTGCAATTTTAGAATTTGGGGATTGAAAGAACCTATAGAAAAGCTATCACATCCACAAAATATATAACACAGATATAAGCTGTTTCTTCACCAGTTTATAGTATAGTGATGCTATAAAACAGCCTAGACCAGTTCTGCCTTCTCAACAGCCTTATCTGCAGAAAGGAAGCTCCTGACTTAGGAGCAGTGTGTGAATATTTTATGGAGAACAATGAGTATCAACCCCAGTCTTAGAGTTAAAAACCAGAGCTGTATCATAATCCTAGGCATAAAACAAGTCTGTGAAGGAGGAACTGGGAGAAGCTCCTCATGATTCAGTAATAGGCAAGGTTTTTTAGTTGTGACTCAAAACAGTCACCATAAAAAGTAACACTGAGTAAATCACACTGCATCAAAGTAAAAACTTCAGCTTCCCAAAATAAGTCACTTGGAAAATGAATAGGCAGAAATCCAATGAACCTTGCCACGATAGTCAGTTTGAGAAAGTTCTCTCTAAGTGTGTTAGGAAACTAAGTATACCCTTACCCGATTGTCAGTGATTACTCTTTTATTTACCTCAGAGAAGTGGAAACATAGATCCACAAAATAGCATTTACAGGAGTAGCCCATTCAGATAGCCGTTTCCCGTCGATTTCTAGCGGCAGTCATTTGTGTCTCTCTACTTTCAGAACTACAGATGAGAAGGACAATCAGGCCAGATACTGATGCAGTCCTAGGTTTTGTGCTGACCACAGGAGTCATTATCTGCATATTTGTGATCTTTGTAATCATCTTCAACATCATAAATTGGTAGGTGAATGGCCGGGATGCACTGTCATTTTTGATTGACAACTTCCTCAGCCCCTACCCATTTGTAGTGAAGCCCAGATCACTGCCCCGCGGTGTCTCCTCTATGTATCTTGATGGATGCCATTTTCTTTCATGCTACCCCAGCTTGTATATAGATGCTTTTAAAAACATCATGACTTTGCAGCCATGGGAGAGCTTTCAGATGTGTATTTTATAATTTTACAAGGAAATTGTTTAAAAAGAAAAAAAAATAAATACCTTTGTCGTTTAACCCTAGCTCTCACTGCTTTAAAACTTGGCTGTTGCAGCCTCCCAATTCACATAAATGGACAAAAGAAAGTCTGTGTGTGCATTACAGCCCACAAATCTGAGAATTCAATCACAGTGCCAATGGACTCTTTCAAGAAGTGTTGAACTGTGAATAAAAGGCCCTTCTATATAAAGGAGATGTAAACATGAACCTCATTTACTTTTGTTTCTGTGTTTTTTTTATTGTGGCTTTTGTTTTTGTTTTTGCTTTTTCCGCCAGGGTGGCAGCGAAATCCTTCTGCGGGGTGAAGAAAGCCTCAGCCACTGAGATACACCCCGAGCTGGGTTCTATGAAGTACAAAGATTCGACTTCTCTTGACCAATCACCAACAGATATGTCTGGACCTGAAGATGATGCTTTAAGTGAATGAAATGAATAATGTATGGATAACATATGAGAAACCAAGGTCAATTAGAACATATCAGATTCATTATTGTAAAAATAAAATATATACTGAACTAGTTCAATGACATCGGGTTGAATTTACCTCAGTGGTGGTAATGTGGTATGGAACAGAGCTGTTTATTCAGTCCAGCTCTCAATTCAATTGTCAAATTTTATTTTAATTAGTTCTTGGTGTTTACTGTTTCAGATAATAGCCTAAGGTCACTTATGTGCCCTTGTATTTGGGGCATAGGTGTTCAGAACTGAGAATTCATCTTGATTGATTTTTTCCTATTACAAATACGAAATGCCTTTATCTCTTTTGACTAATTTTAGTTTGAAGTCTATTCTGTTATATATTATGACAGCTACACAAACATGTTTTTTAGAGCCATTTGATTGGAAAACCTTTTCCCAACTCTTTACTCTGAGTTAATGTCTGTCTTTTTAGTTGAGGTGTATTTCTTGTATGCAACAAAAGGATGGATTCTGTTTTCGTATCCACTTTGTTAGCCTGTGTCTTTTTATAGGCAAATTGAGTCCATTGATATTAAGGGATATTAATGATCACAGATTGCTATTTCCTGATATTTTTGTTTTTGTTATTGGTGGTGGTATTGTGTGTGTGTTTCTCTTCCTTTGGATTTTTTTCTCATATAGGATTATCCATTGCCTGTGTTTTTGTGGTTGTAGCTAACTTCCTTGGTTGGAGGTTTCCTTCTGGTACTTCTGTAGGACTGGATTTGTGGATAGGTATTGATTAAATCTGGTTTTGTCATAGAATATCTTGTTTTCTCTGTCTATATTGATTGAAAGCTTTGCTGGATATGTTAGTCTTGCCTGGCATCCATGGTCTTTTAGTGTCTTCATAATGCTTGACCAGGACCTTAAGGCTTGCATTGTTTCCACTGAGAAGGCAGGTGTAAATCTGATAGGTCTGACTTTATATGTTTCTTGGCCTTTTTCCTTGCAGCTCTTAATATTCTTTCTTTATTCTGTATGTTTAGTGTTTTGATTATTATGTTGAAAGGAAATATTTTAAGGCCCAGTCTGTTTGGTGTTCTGTAAACTTCTTATATTTTCATTGGGAAAGTTTTCTTCTGTGATTTTGCTGAATATATTTTCTGTGTCCTTGAGCTGAACTTCTTCCCCTTCTTCAATTCCTATTATTCTTAGGTTTGGACTTTTCATGGTGTCCCAGATTTCTTGGATATTTTGTATTGAAAATTTGTTGAATTTAACATTTTCTTTGACCAATGAATCTATTTCCTCTATTGTATCTTCAATGTCTGAGATTCTCATTTCCATCTCTTATAGTCTGTCTGTTGATTATGCTTGCTTCTGTAGTTCCTGGTCATTTGCCCAGATTTTCTATTTTCAGATTTCCCTCGGTTTGTGTTTTCTTTATTACCTCTATTTCAGTTTTCAAATTTTGAACCATTTCTTTCACCTGTTTGGTTGCTTTTTCTTGGTTTTCTTTAAGGGATTTGCTGATTTCTTTCAACTTTTTGTTTGTTTTTTCCTCCACTTCTTTAAAGGAGTTTTTCATTTCCTCTTTAAGGGCCACAGTCATCTTCATAACCTTATTTTAATGTCGTTCTCTTCTGCTTCATCTGTGTTGGGATGTTCAGGTCCTGCTGTTGTAGAACCACTAGTTTCTGGTGGTGCTGTATTGCTCTTTATGTTGTTGAGTATATTCTTATTCTGTTGTCTACTCATCTCTTCTTCCAATTGAAACAGGTGGGGCCTGTGTTTTAGAGGTGTCCCTTTTCCTTTAATTGGTGTAGTTAGGGTCTTGAATGCTCCTTCAGGTATTAACAGGGCAGAGCCTTTGGTGATTGTTCGTCCAGATGCCTACAGGCCCAAGGCTCAGATGGCCACTCCTCCAGGTTCATGTGTGGCTATGGCTCCAATGGTCATTTCTCCAGGTGCACTAGGGGCTGAAGCTCTGGTGGTCAATAATTTCTGGAGGCCACTGCTGTCACTGCAGCCCTCTGTACTGGTTAGGCCTCTCCTGGAGGCCTGAACCACCTGCTGTGCTGCTGAGGCCTCTCCTGGTGGCCTAACCCATCCACTGTGCCCCTGAGTCTTCGCCTGGTGACCTGGCCAGTCCACTGTGCCCCTGAGGCTTCTCCTGGTGACCTGGCCAGTCCA
>LOEQ01002601.1:231085-253444 GCA_001685075.1 Bramus lutescens | reverse complement strand
GAGGCTTCACCTGGTGACCTGGCCAGCCTACTGCATTGCTGAGGCTTCTCCAATGTTGCCTCAGACTGAAATGGGTGATCCTGCCTCAACAAATTCTCAAACTCTAAAATGCTCAGACCAAAGGGGCTATACTGTCTCTACAAATTCTCAGACTGCTATTGTCTCTACAAAACCTCAGACTCATAAAATACCATTTGTAAACCATGAAGTAGTGATAACAGCTAAGACTTGGTGACTAGTACATGTGCTCAAAGCAGTTTATTAGGTAATCTGATTGTGTTTGTGTGGAGGAAATACAGATGGCAGAACTAAACAAGTACTTGAAGATGACTGAGAAAATGACATGAATTAAAAATTCATATTTCTCCCAGAACTAGTAACTTAGAGATTCCATTTATAATGACTACTAACAAGTACCTCCTTGTGCTTAGTATTCAGGTGATAATAGAAAGAAAACCATCATTTTGTGTTGCACCACTGTGATGCAATTCAGCCAGCTAGGCAAGCAAGATGCTAAAGCATTAAGAATTATACTCAGTAGTCCTTTCCAGCAATTATTCTTAAGACTATATTTTGTTTTTCTCTGTTTAGATAAATTCTATGTTAACTTCATTGCTTTATTTTAGGATTTATGAGCTACACTAGGCAGAAGACATTATAAATGGGCATGGGCATTTATTGTATACCTTGCTCTATGACATAGAAAAAGGGTATTACAAAGTTTCCCTGTTTATTCCTATTACATGGCAGTTTTATCTGAAAGAAGCAAGGATCACCTGGTTAGAAAATGATTTTTATCTGTTGTGGGAATTCCACTGGAGACCTTAAGTGAAAAGAGATTGTTTTTATATAATCTCCTAAAGGAAATTTTAGAACACATACCTCAGACAAATGTTAGATAGCAGTCAGCCTTCCAGTTCTTATTTCTTCGTATGTATAGTCTTGCACTATTAGTAAAGAGGCTAAACGTTTTTAATAGTAATTATATCCATCTTTGTTTTTAAAGTCAGAATGGCAGTGAGTTCCAACTGTATTTCCATGGACATTAGAGTTCAATCATTGCACAAGACTAGTTGTATTAAGTGCTGTTTGTGGGCAATTTCTGACTGCCTACCTCTGAGATATGGTAGGACAGAACTTCTTAACTCTCTTGGTTGGGTGGGGCAGTGTTCCTAGTGCTGGCCAGTAAGTCACCAGCTCACATTCCCAAGTCCTGGGTCATCCTGAGGCTGGGACAATGACGTGAGAAAACTGGGAGCTCTGATGGCTTAGGCTCCAGAGAGAGGACTGTGTGGCAATAGTCAATAGTATTGTCCTCAGTCAATAGTAGACAGCATACATTATACCTCACTGTTTTAAGCCATGGAAATTCACAGGTTATTTGATACAGTAGTTAATACTAAAACTCTTCTAATTGACCTATGTCGTCTTATCAAGCTTTCAGTGTGATACAGACCCAGTGACTCTCCAATGGATGAACTATTTCCCCAATATATGGAACAAAAATGAAACCATGAGTGTATATACAGGGTACTGCTCACTTTCAAGCAAAGCTGTTCTGAAAGGTTAGCATGTGAGGGAGCCAGGGCTCAGTTAGTGCGTCACTAGTAATGTATCACGCACAGCAAATCATCAGTAGGCTTTGACAATAGCACTTTCTATACATCTACAGTGTTCGGGCCCACTGTTGTATTGTAGGTGAAAAATGTCCCCAATAGGTTCATTTTAATAGTATTGTTTGGGGGAGGTTCTGGAACCTTTAGGAGGTGCAGCATTGATGGAGCAAGGAGTTGGACTTCAGATTTTACAGCCTTGTTCTACTTCCTCCTTGAAGAAGTGTGAAGTTGAGATATAATCTGCCTCCTTCTGGCTCCAACCACCTGATCCCATGCCTTCCGCTCCATGTGGACCATCCCTCTGGAACTGAAAGCCCAAATACCACTTTTGCTAGGTTTTGGTTATTGTTTTATTGCAATATAAAAGTAACTGAGACAATGGTATTTCTTGAATTCACCCTTCTCCCATGACTACTTTTAAGAGAAGCTGATACTATCACTTTATAATAGTAAGTTAATGCATATATTGTAATGTAGTAATGATTAAGTCCCATCACAAGTAATGCATTGTCTCAGTAAGAAAAGAAATAAAACCACTTCCTCTTGGAGTCATTTAACCAAGAATGAGTCCAGATTTGAATGTTCTACTTCATGGTCCCTATGTCTTCCATCTTCTGTTGCCTGAGTCTGAATCTGTGCTTGTCTGGAGGCTGTCTTGTGAATCTGTTAGTCCCTATTTCTCTGTATGTGTACCACTAACAGAGTCTGTCTGTTGTATGAGCTGTGTGTCTGAAAATGTGAGTGGTGTCTGTTTACCTGTGAGAAGTATGAACAATATAGATAACATTACATGGGGGATAAATGGAATTTTTTACAGCAATTTAAACAGGGTTTTTATAAGGGATTAAGTCACTGGTTTCAACTTGCTCATATAACGAACATCGTAGTTTATCAACCAATAACTGTTAGTGGTTGCTTCTAACCTTTATGGTACTTTGGGAAATTGCTTTCAACTTCTGTATTTCCTGCTTTCAGCAAATGGTACAAATGTGCTACTCTATCTAGGTCAGGGGCATAGAATAGTACATAACTTAAGATTTGAACAGATGCAGGGACTCACAGCCAAACGTTAGACCTCAGGGAATCCTCTGGAAGAGAGAGAAAGGAAAGATTATGGGAGTCAAAGGAGCCAAGGACACCACAAGAAAACCCACAGAACCAACTAACTTGGGCTCATAGTGGCTCACAAAGACTGAACCACAAACTAGAAAGCTTGCACGGACTGACCTAGGCCCTCTGCACAGATATTGCAGTTGTCTAGTTTGGTCTTCTTGTGGGGCTCCTAACAGTGGAAGCAGGGGCTTCATGTGTTTCAAACTCGAGGTGGTTTTTCTATGTTGGTTCCATCTGTACCTTAAACAGCTTCTTCATTTTTGTTTTCTGAATGACTGCCATTTTGAAATTTATCACCCATCACTATGGTGATCCATCGGCTGTTTCAAAATAACAAAACCAATTACATAATTGCTTAGGCTTTGAGGTTTGTGCCATTTGATTACCTGTGATCAATTTGTTTGTATGATAGAAAACAGTTTGTCTTTGGCAGTTTCTGACTAGTTGAAGAGCAACGTTAGATTTTGAACATCTAAGTCTTACATCCTGCAGTGATTAGCACAAGCTCTTCACTGGTCTCTTTTTTCAGTTCCACACCTCAAGTGTGTAAATGGGGCCACCAAGACCTCTTTCCTTTCCTGCCACCCAGATCTTATCACACTCTTCTTTGACTTCTCTTCCCCTTCTAACCTCTCTGTGGCTCTGCACCTGTTTACCACTTTTCTGGGCCCCCTATGAAGCCCCCATCCTACACCTCACCTCACTCCTTCCTCTGGAATCTTTAACCATCAGCCTTAGGCTCTCAGAACTCCAGGACAGTACTCTATGTCACCCTGCCCTCCAGACTCTTCCCCGCATCCACATCAGCCCGACCACTATTCCAGCTGCAAAACACCCACCGTATTTCCTCCTTGGCTTCCTAACTCTAATAATTATGTACTGCATGGTGCTTTCCCTAGAGTATACAAAGGATGTGTCCTGTACCATGTTCTTTCCTATCTATCTCTAGGGCTTTATATTGTTTGTTCTGGAAGAACATGATTTCATTATGTCAGATGATTTCTCTTCCCTGTAAAGCACGTATTGTTGTTACCTTGGGGTACTGAATAATAATACAAATATTGCGATACCTCTCTAATGAGCGTGCTTAAACCTAACCTGCTTGTCTGGAAGATTTTTGAGTTTTGTCTCCGTAATTCTTGAAAGAAAGCTGTATTTATCTTTTTAAAGGGTGAGGGGAGATTAATGTACAGAAGTGATGCTGTAGTATTTCTGTTGTCCTCAGTGTACAATTTTCATGGGGAAAACATGTATGTGAGTGGTTAAGAAATTCAGTGAACCTGTGTTAGATCAGCATAAACATTTTTTAGCCACATTCTTCTAGAAAGACTCCCCCTGTCATTGTAGAAAGCAACAGCCAGCAGTGGCACTGCGAACCTCACCAGTGCCAGCATTCCTGTCAGATTTCTGTGTGATAGCTTCGTTCTGGGTGGACATGTGCACTATTGATTAACAGTGAAGACAAGCATAGATGTCGAAACACATGGGAAACTGTGAAGAACAACAGGCTAGTTTAAGTTTACAAAAGTATGATTTCAATAATTGCCGAGTCCTAAGCTTTACTCCTGATGAAAACTTTAATATCTATCATTTATTATACAAAGTGTAAAATTTGAATAGCAAAGAAATTATATGCCTTTTTGGCATTTCTTTTAAATACTGAGAAATAATAAAGAAAAACTGATGCTTTTCAGTGAGAGTCAGAAACTGTTAAAGACAAACTGTTTGCTATTATACAAACAACTTGATCACAGATAATAAAGTTACATTAAGTTTATTTACTTCTGTAATTGCTTCTCCTCTCATTTGCTTCCATGTCAGCTAGTTCCTATTCAGTTAAAAATCCTCCCTTGTATTTCAGGAATTCTGTTTTCCATCTCCCCCTCTGCCGTCCTTTGCCCAGGGTTTAAATCTTTCAGATGCCCACATTCTCTCCAGTTCACACTGACTCTTGGACCTTCAGCTCTGCGTCTCTGGGGACGTTCTTCATTGATTACCACTCTCAGTATCAGGATGTGTGACACCGGAGGGGCTTCTTTATGGAAACACAGCTAAAGCCTCTCCTCAGCTTTCTCCATGCCCTGAAAGTAGGCTGGAATGTGGGCTTCCATCTGCTGCCTGTACTGTACAGCTCTCGCTGTAAGAAAGGGGAGGGATGGGATGAAAGATTCCCAAATAGCCACTTGAACAAGAGTGGATACCCATTCCAGACCACATACCTACTTCTAAACTATAGAATAGAGGGAAAAGAAGCATTTATTTGAATAATTAAGTGATTTAACCTCGTTTTAATAATCTCCATTATGCTGAAAGTGGTAAAAATCAGTTTCACAATAGAAAATCATGAAAGATGCTAGGAATTAACAAATGAAAAGTGAAATATGGAAGGAGAAATAAAATGATGATTCCCTTTTATATCCATAGACATGTGCTTTTGTTGACCTTGGTCAGAGAAGTTTTTATTTATTGCAGAGACTACTAGCTGTTCCAAGAGCTGAAAATGGGCAACCGTGAGTGTTCAGCCACAAATGGAGCATCTATATCAACCCCCAACCACCCAAGGCTGAGGAAACATCACAGAAGAGAGTAAATAAAGAATGTGGTAACTCGAAGATGGAGGGGTGCTGTGAAATGCTCTCTGCTGTGTGGCTGTTACATGAATCGACAGCAGCTGTGGAACCAATTCCTTACTGCAGGCTAGGACATTGCAAAGAGCACTGCAAACTGCAAAACTTCTGAAGAGTGGATATGACGTTGCTTGTGAATATAAACATTTTGCCTAAAAGTATTTCAGTAAACTTTCCTAATGCCATGTGAGATTCACTTGGATATAACAGTAAACCAAAGACCTTAGAAGTTTCGTCACTTGTCTCATGATGTCATTGAACCTTACATTGTCTGTATAAGGTCACCTGTAGTCTCCTTTTCAAGATGAAGAAATGAATTTGGAGGAAGTTGAAGAATTCACCTTCATGGCGTGATAGAATTTAAGTGGCTTTCTGACTTCACAATGTAGCTTCCTTTCCATGCATTATCGTCTTAGGAGTATAATACTTAAATGCTTATAGGACAATAAAATAAGCAGCAATTATGGACAGAAGTAGGGCTGGTTTTTAAATTGTTCTTTTGGTTTTTCTAGACAGGGTTTCTCTGTGTAGCTTTGGAGCCTGTCCTGGCACTAGCTCTTGCAGACCAGACTGGCCTCGAACTCACAGAGTTCTGCCTGCCTCTGCCTACCAAGTGCTGGTATTAAAGGTATATGGCACCACCGCCCAGCTTAGTTTCTAAATTTTTGATAGGCAAACACATGCAACCGAATAATATAATGCATCTGATTATATCTATAGGTCAGATGTTGGGTAAGGTCTAACAGAAGCTGTGTTGAAGCTTTTAGAGAAATGGAATGGAAGTTTTGTGTTATGTCAGAAGTCTAAAACTCTATAAGCACATATCAGCTCCTTATGTTTGGCTGCTGAAAACCAAAAGGAGGATAGCAAGTAGTTGTCAGAAACAAAGGATTATAAGTAAATAGGAATATGTGGACCTTGTTTTTAAACCTAGACTGAAATGAAGAACCCTATGTAGAAAGGCAAGAAGTTATGCATTGGAGAAATAACTTTCTCAAATAAGGAAATGGAACCTAGGGGCAGGAGAAAAGAGCTTGGTACAGACTCTTTAGGAGCAATTTACATCATTAATAGATAAAGACACATTGGTTGAAATTGACAAAACCCAGCTATTAAGCTGACCACATACACACACAACAAAGGTAAAAGAAACACAAGGTACAAATCTGTTTATAATGCAAAGCCTTCTAGCAAAATGGAAGAATCAGATGAGAGCAGGTGATAAAAGTGGTTTTAGGTAGCAATCATAAGCAAGGAGCCACAGATTGAAGTGGTGCTAATTCCCCTGCAAAAACAACTGGATGGTCTGTAGTACTGGTCAGAGCATCAAGAGTCTCCCACTGGGTAATTAAGGAGGTTTCATATATGTGTCAGTGTTTTCCCCAAGAACAATTGTCGTCATGTTATTAAGCTGATTAGTAATTGATTTAACTATAATAATGTCACAAATGACTTTATTCTGGTCCACAGGACCTCCCACAGAGATTTTCTTTTCAAGGGGGAAGATATTGGAAGCCACCATTAAAAACAATGATTGACAACATCTTCTGTTTTTGCTTTCCCTTGATAATGGAGGTGATTGCATCTATGTGATGTGGACCGCATCCCCCTCTCTGCTCCAGAGGTCTTTGTGACTCCTGAAGACCTGTAACTACAGATCTGAAACTTGTATGAGAGTTCTTCTTTCAAAGAACATTGGCTTATGGTTCAAAACAAAGTAGTTGTTGGTGGTAAGACAGGGTCAGTATATCCTATAGCCCAGTTATAAATTGTTCCAGAATGAAATGAGATTAATTCCTGCAAAAGCTGCTACAGGAGGTGTGGGGGCAGTAGCTCCTAGGGACAAGGGTTTCACCTGGGTCATGAAAACCTGATTGGCACATGAGTAGAAGGCCATAACTACAGAATGACCAATCAGACATCTGTCAGACATGATCTGCCCTAGTGGCACACCTCCCCCAACAAGACCACACCTCCTACTCCTTCCCAAACAGTCCCACTATCTGGGAGGGGGGGAGACCAAGTATTCAAATATATGAGCCAATGGGCACCATTCTCATTCAAACCACCACGGGAACCAATGGCAACACAATTGGAAGCTTTTACCAATGCTAATCCTTAAACTGGGCTAACTCTGAACTTTCAGTTATTTTAGCCAATGCTATCACACTTTCTTAGTGGTTTAAATATATTAAGTTATCTGATATGCCTAGAAAATTGTTCCAGCTAAAATTTATTTCAATATGTGTCTTGGCTGGGTGTGGTGGCACACACCTTTAATCCCAGCACTTGGGAAGACAAAGCAAGCAAATCTTTGTGAGTTTGAGGCCAACCTGGTCTACAAAATGAGTTTCAGGACAGCCAAGACTGTTATACAGAGAAACACTGTCTTGGAAACAAACAAACAAACAAACACAAAACCTAACATGTTTTGTGTTTTGCCCCAATGAGGCATGTGTTGAAACGTGCATTGACATTCTACCTCAGTAAGTTCACTTAGAAAATATTGCAAGGCAGTTCAAATAGCCAAGACAATGTGAGTCCATAACTTTTCTATTGCTGTGATGAAACACAAGTACCAAGGTGTCTTATAGAAGAAAGTGTTTATTTGGAGATTTATTTAGAGAGCTGCGTTCAATGGTGGGTACAGCATCAGAGAAGTTTTCTCCAGCAGCAGACAGAACACACACAGAAACCCAGAGCCAATATACAGAGTGAGAGACATTGGAACACTCAGCCCTAAAAAGGATGTCTCCATCATATCCTTCACCTCAGGGCTCAGAGAACCCTGTGGAAGAGGAAACAGAATGTAAGAGCCAGAAGGGATGGAGGGTGGCGCCTGCACCACCTGGAACCTGGAATAGAATATTCTATTCTAAGTTCACACTTTGTGGGTGATACTGCCACCCACAAAGGGACCTTTGGCCCCTTAAATGACATGTGTAGAAGCTTTAGTTTGTTGTTCATTTATGGGAGCAGAAGATTCCTTAGACATTTTATCTACGCAAACTGGAAGCTTAGCTGCTTGTGGTTCCCTTTCCTTTATTCCAAAGCAGAGTTGTCCTCTCCTTGGCGGTGTTACTCTCCTTAACAGTCTCTTCCAGCACCATCATTGGGTGTTAACTGAGCTTGTGGACATCCTTTTCCTCTCTAAATCGCACCTTTTGTATTTCTTTCTGCTCCACTTGCTTTGTTTTATGATGTTCCATTGTTGACCGACAACACAGTGATTACTAGTAACCATGCAAGACTCAATATTGGGTGTTTGGAAATCTCACTTACCAAAAAATTGATTCTATTACTTTAAAATTTATCCCCAGACAAGTTCTTAGGACATGGGCAGAAAGCAGCAATTTACTAAAATACTACAAAAATAGTCCTCATCCCAGTTGCTAATATTTTCCTCCCCGAAACCTCTTGACCAAGTCTTTCCTCGTCCATGTTGTTCTCAACACTGTGTTCCAAGCTCCTACTCCTACAACAGCCTGTAGAGTGCTACTAACAGTGTGTATTGCTTTTCTAGTCCAAGGTGCAAATGTCTTCCACATTTCTCCAAACCCCCCCCACAATGTTGAGCTCTTAACATCAATACTCCAGTTAATACTTCCTGGTATTAACTTCTATATTAATTACTTGTCTGTGATAAAAAACACTATGAACTAGACACTAGGCAACTTATAGAACAAAGAGTTTATTTTTGGCTTATTGTTCCAGAATGTTGGGTTCAAGACAACAGGAGTAGCAGGCAGCAGACATGGCAGCTGAGGATTTACATCTCAAGCCACAAGCACCAAGAAGAGGGTGCACTAGAAATGGCACACGGCTTTTAAAATGTCAAGGGTGTCCCCTAGTAACATCATTCTAGCAAGGCCATACCTCCTGAGCCTACCCAAACCGGAGACCAAATATTTAGATATCTGAGGATATGGGGTACATCTCATTTGAACCACAGCCATAATTATGTCAGATTACTGGACTATGGCATAGTCACCAAAATGTCCAAGAATTCTGTACCCCTTATTAATGTGACAGTTTTAAAATCATCATAGATTCAGATCCTAATTCACTTTATCTCTGTGGTTTTTAGTAAGAACTGCTTATTCTAAACGAAGTAACACTCCCAGAAATAAGGTTTTCAGATTAAAGTGCAAACTAAGTGCTGAACGAAGTTCTGGCTTTCCTTCTGGAAATGATGTGGGGACTGTGAGTGACTGAAGAATGATAACATGGAGAACACACAGCTAGAGGCGAGCTTTCAGACTCTTCCATACTCGTCCCAAAACATTCCCTTCTGCTATATCTAGCAGTTCACTGAGAGATTATTTTTGTTTTAAGGAAAATGATAAAATGTATAATTATGTTCATTTCTTCTTGAAAACCCTTATAGCTTTTGAATCAACAGGTTTCATCATTATGTTTAATTACTGATGCTTTGTTCAGTCGTAACCTACTAGGCACTGTTTAACATGCTGTCCTACACTAAGCAATAAAGGGAACTAGTAGATAAAGAAACTGCCCATCTTTGAGGTCCTTCCAGCCTCTGCCAAAAGGACACACACTTATAAAGTGGCAAAGAACAATAATGCAACTAAGAACCTGCTTTGGATTAAATCTTCAATGTTTCCCCACCAGGCTCACATTTTGAATGCTGCTTTTCCATATGATTATACTATTCTAGTTAGCAGTGGCCACTGTAGGAGGTCATACTTTGTTGGAAGAAAGAGTTCAGTAGGGATGGACCCTTGCAGACCCAAAGGTGAAACATGTATCCTACAGACAGATAATTTAAGCTAAAGTGTTAATGTTCATGATAGTCTGTGCTCCATTGACCGCATTTGTAAGAAGAATGTCTTAGACATCATGTTCTAATTTTCAGCAATGATAGATAGTGAAGGATATATTTGAAGAAAACAGCCTTTAAATAAAGATAAAAAGATATGCTCCTCTGTCTAAGTCTACAGAGTACTAGACAAAGACATGCATGCTTATATTGATCAAGTAGAAGTAGCAGAGACTTGGATTTGACTTATAGTAACAGGACCATGAGCTACACTCAATTTTCTTAATATAAAACTATTCTCTACCTTTGAATGAATTCAGAGATCACATATATTGCTTTAGGGTTAGTATTCTTTATGAAATAGCTTGGTTCTACAACTATTAGTTCTGCTTCAAAAGGTGCCTGACATATTCAGAAATTTTTCAGAATATATAGTTCATATTTGTGTGTGTGGAGAGAGAGAGAGAGAGAGAGAGAGAGAGAGAGAGAGAGAGTTGGAATTCTCTTTGATAGATTAGAATGTTGTCAAAATATGCTCATGAACACAAGAGATAGTAAGGAGAGACTTTACAGTGCTAGGATTATTTTATGTCTAGTTTCTGGGTTATTTTTCCTTTAAAAAACTTGCATAGCTTTCCCTCCGAGGGTGTGGACATAAAGCAATAGTGATATGGAAAGGTGTTATTATAACTCATTGTAATATTTAATAAATGACATTTGGAGAAATTGATAATATTGGTAAGTGGTTTGTGAGAATTTCATTCAGGAAAAGTAGTTAGAGCTGTCACTCAAAATCACAAAATCAAACCTTAGATAAGTTCACACTGAGAAAGAACTTTCAATCCTAACCCTAAGGTTTTCATAAGGAAAATGAAATCTCACAGAAAGAATGTGTAAAACCCCAGGCTAGTCCTTGGTACTGAATCTGTCTTCCTCCTGGCTGAGCTCAGTCTTTTATCATTCCTCACTTCTGTGACATTGGGCACATAGATAAGGGAGGATTTGGGAAGGGATAGTTACTCAATTTGGTCACATATTTTCTTATCGTTTCTTCTAGATGGTTTTTAAATTCTTAATAATTCTGAGTATGGCCAGCTAATGTGCCAGGCACAGTTCTGTGTCTAGGTTGTTAGTAAATCTCAAGGGGTCATTAGCAAAGACAGTCTAGTGGTAACTAATGTCTAACTTCCTATTTCTGGCCCCCATTTTTTCTTTCTTTTTATTTTCTTTTTGGTTTTTCAAGACATGGTTTCTCTTTGTAACAGTCCTAGCTACCCTAGAACTTGCTTTGTAGATCAGGCTGGCCTCAAACTCATTGAAATCTGCCTGATTTAATCCACGTGCTGGGATTAAAGGTGTGTGCCACCACCAACCTGCTCCCAATATTTCAAGAAGCCTATCTCATGGAAACAATGTCTCCTACATCACCTTGAAATAGACTGTCTCCAGGAAGACCTATCACACTTCTGAGTAAATAGAATTTATTGCCTGTGACCCTGGAACCTAATTCTATTTAGACACCTTACTTCTTTTCCATTTCTCAACAAATTTTGATGTAGAGAGCAAAAACAGTTTAAGTCTGTATGAAAGACTATGAAATATAAACCAAAGGTCATATCTATTCCTGCAGCCAGGCTTAGCCTGAGCACAGAAACACTCTCATCTTCGGCTTGGCATGGAAAGATGCATAGAGAAGAGTTTGGATTTGAGCTAAGATTTAAAAGAGTTAAGGAAAATCTGTTGGGCTATTCATGATTCATGTAGTCTTGGAGAGTATCTAGAGATAGAGTCGCCAAAATGAACACCCTGGCTCTATACCCCCCTCTCCTTATTCTCCCTACATCCCAGTCCAGTGATAATCACTCCTAATTCTCCTGGAACAAATCATTGTCTTTGAGAGCCTTTTGTCTTTGCTTTAGGAAGATCTGAGTTCCCTTGCTTCTATCTGTTCAGGGGACACTCTATGTGGGTTTTTCTGTTGCTATGAAAAATACCTTAGAAAACAATTTCAGGGAGGAAAGACTGATCTGAGCTCAGGTTCCTAGCTTTGAGACCATGATCTCTAGGTTCCATTCCTCCTAGTTCTGTATGTGGTGAGATATAATACCATGGCAACGAGCAGATAGTAGAGCAAAGTTCTTTCTTCATGGTAGAAAGGAGGCAGAAATAAAGAAAAATGGTCTGAAGACAAGATACATACTCCAACATCATCCCTCCATTTCCACACTTCAGACTGCTCGTACCTCTCACTCCTGATAGCCTTTTCAGCTGTGATTCCATCAGTGCGTTAATCTATTTGTGAAGCTAGAGTGCTCGTTTTCCAATCAGCTTTCAGAATTCTATCAGCTGGCCACCAATTCCTTGACAGCTGAGTTTGGAAAGGGAAAATCATCATAGCCATACTATATAACACGGCACTTCAAAGTACCACAAATCAATAAATCTAATACAGTGCATAAACAGACTTAAGGAAACCACATAATCATGTCCACAGATATAGAAAAGGCTTTGAAAAACTTCAGCAATTCTTCATAATGAAAGATAAGAAAAGAAGCTAAGAAAAGTATAATGCACTACAATAAAGGATATATATGGCAAGCTGCTAAGAACAATTATACTTAAAGAAGTAAGACTGGAAGCATTTTCTCAAAAATCGGTTACAAGGCTAGGGTGCCTTCTGTGGGAGAATGCTCTTGTACCCTGTAAAGATTTGTCACTAGTATTGGTTCAATAAAACACTGCTTGACCAGTAGTCAGCCAGGAAGTATAGGTGGGGTGACCAGACAAGTAGAATTCTGGGAAGAGGAAAGGCCAGACACAGAGGAAGCAAGATGAGAATACCTTACTGCAAAAAGGTACTAGGTCACGTGGCTAAACATAGATAAGAATTATGGGTTAATTTAAGTTGTAAAAGCTAGTTAGTAATAAGCCTCAGCAGTAGACCAAACAGTTTATAATTAAGACAAGCCTATGTGTGTTTCTTTGTGACTGAACAACTATGGGACTGGGCAGGCCAGAAACTTCTGTCTACAGGTTCTCTTCCTCTTTGTCCTTATTCAATATAGTGCTCAAAGTGTTAACTAGAAAATACAACAAGAAAATGAAATAAAATGGAAAGTTTGATCAGTAACAGTAGACCCAAGAGGGACCCAAGAGAATACTAGCAGCTTCATCGCTATGACTAGACTGGTTACCATTACACCTTTGGAGGAGCTGCAGCCACCATCTCTATAGCCATGAACAGGAAGCCAAGACCAAGAAGGCCCCAGTCACCATCTTGGCAACCCATGTGCAGTGAATCACTGACCCAGTAGTCTCTTCTCCCAGTGCCCAGTGCTGCAAGCACCAAACCTAACACCATAAGAAACAGGATAGGGAGTTCAAGCAGTTATATATTCATGGTGCATGCTGGCAGGGACAAAAATGTCCTGGCAAGGACGTCTTTGGGAGTTAGTAAAGTAGCTAAATAAAAGAAATGGATATGTTTTCCTCAACAGGAATGACACCAAGTAAGAGACTAACCCCAGGAGGTCTCTTCACAGTACAGAAGATGGAAAGACTTGGAGTTTGATGATGTTGAAAGAAGAAAGACATGAAGAAGTAGCAGATATTACAGATCCTGATGGGATTCTATTCAAGGAGGTAAATACAAAGCCAATGGTAACAATGACAGACACAGCATTTCCTGGGGCTGTTCTTGTACTTACCAGCAGAAGTACCAAAATAGTGAGGATGTAGAAAAGAGATCAGAGATGGCCCTAGCACAGATGAGAGTCAAAATCACACTACCTGCAGAGATCTTCTCAGCATCCACCACAGCTTCCAATGCTCCTGTGCTGGCAGATGTGCAGGCAGAGTGTAGGAGAGGAAGATGGACTCATGGGGAAGAACATGTGAGTGACTACAAACCACAGTTTTCAGAGGCTGTTGCTGAAGACAGCCTAGAGAGGATGGCAAACAGGAGGACAAAGAAAAACAAAGAGATGAGACTCAAGATCAGCAGCCATCTCAACATCAGCATAAACACAGCTTTAATTACCCACATAGATGCCCATAGATCCCCAAACCACCTGATGTGAACATACCAAGGAAGTGAATCCACCACTTAGGAATTCTTTGCTCCCAAGGCAGAGAAGGGCAGAGATGAGTACAGGCAGGCTTAATGTCCCTTCTGTCATCCTGTTCACTTATCCATGAAGAAATGAACATGAGATTAAAAAAATACAAAAAAAATACTGTAGCTGAAGACATTAAGTACTTGCTTTTAGCCTGTTGACCAGATACACTAGGACTATCTGCATTGTTGATGCAGCATGGGGATCTATTATTTTTACTTAAATATTTCTTTTTGAAATGATAAACATTTTTTGAGAACAACATCTGGTGTTTCTTGATATTTATCTTTGAAAATTTTTGAATTGTGTTACCGTGGGTCAAACAAATATTTAAGAACTTTATTTTAATCTGTAATAATATTTTACAACTTGATTTTTCAAAAAGAAGTCAACAGGCATTAAACACCTGTTGATAAAGAGCTGTAACTTCCCTTTCTTAGATACTTTACTCAGCTTCTTCTTGTTTTCTTTTCGGTCTAATACCCTTTTCCTCAACCACCTTACCTCTCTCCTAACACTAATCTCATCCATTGAAATCCCATTATATTAATAATATCCTTGGTTATTTATTCTTCAACAGTTATTGAAGCCTAAGGGACACGCTGTTGTCAACTGGCTAGTACAACATTTGCATAATGTTACTATCCAGAAGCTGTGGTTGTTTTCTCAGTTAATATTCTACTCAGGAAAGCCTATAGTGTCTACACCAGGCAACCTGAATTCCTGGAAGGAAGAGCTATTTTCTGAAATACACACCTCAAACACGCCACAGTCAAGCCTCACATGAGCATTATAAATACTTTAAGTGAAACAATAGAGCTGCAGAGATTCTAAGCCAACTCCTGAAAAAACAAAACAAACAAACCCATAGTCAAACAGGCTTCATTATAGAGATGCAGAGAGAGTTCAGTATATATAAATCAATAAATGTTATACATTTCATAAATAGCCTCAAAGACAGAAATCACGTGGTCATCTGTGTAGATGAAGAAAAGCCTTTTGACAAAATCTAACATTCTTTCATGTTAAAAGTCCCAAAGAAACTTGAAAAAAAGAAACATTTTCAACATAATATAAAGGCTATATATGAAAAACTTAGTCCACATTATATTAAATAGGGCTCAAAACATTAAAATGTAGAGCTCAATAAAAATCCATAAAAGATCAGGAAAAAGACAAGGGTATTCATTTTTTTCTACTCCTTTTTACTATAGTACTGGACATTTTAGTTAAAGAAATAAAAAAGAAAAATACAAGGGATATAATAGAAAAACAAGTCAAACATGCTATTTTCAGATATTAATACTTTACACAAAAGAGACCTAGAAGACTCCGAACAAACAAACAAGCAAAAAGCTTTTAGAGCTGATAAACATCTTCAGCAAAGTAGCAGAATCCAAATTTTAACATTTAGGAAAACAATTCTTTTCACATAGTCTAAAAACATTACCTTTTAGTAAACCTAACAAAGACATGAAAGATCTTCACATTTAAAACCTTTAAAAAATTTAAGACTGAAAAAGAATTGAGGGAGTCACTAGAAAATAGGAAGTTCTCTCGTGCTCCTGGCTAGGAAGACTCAATATTATGAATGTAGCCATTCTATGAAACACAACTTACAGATTTATTGAATTTATTATTTATTTGAAACACAGTCTACAGATGTTTTACAATCGCAATAAAGTTCCCAGTGACATTCTCTATAGAAATAGAAGAAAAAAATTAATTGGAAGCCCAAAAGACTTCTGCAGTAGTTTGAATGACAATGTCCCCCCACGGGCTCTGATGTTTGAATATTTAGTCCCCAGTTGGTGGTGCTGTTTGTGTAGATTGTTTAGGGGTTGTGGCCTTGTTGGAGAAAGTATGTCACTGAGGGGCAGGCTTCGAGGTTTAAAATTCATACATAATTTCCAGTTCTCTCTCTCTCTCTCTGCTTTCTGCCTTCTTAAAGATGGGAGTTCCCAGTTGTTCCTGCTACTGTGATTGTCACTTGCTACCATGACTCCCTGCTAGGATTAATTTATCCCTCTGGATCCACAATCCCAAATTAACTCCTAAGTTGCCTGGGTCATGGTGCCTTATCACAGCAGTAGAAAATCAACTAATAAAATTCTGAGCAAAAGAAGGCTGTGCTAAAAGCATCATCTGCCTGATTTCAAGTTATTCTATACTGTGATAAAGGTGGTATGCTTGATGCTGGTGCCAAATGAAAGACCGATTGATGGGTTAGAGTAGAGAATGTGACTATATCCAGTAGATCTTTGACAAAGATGCCAAAAATACACAGTAGATAAGAAAGAATCATGCAGAAAAAAAACTGGACATTTACAGGAGGAAAAATAAAAACAGATCTTTAGCCTTTGCACTGCACAAATAAACTACAAGTGGTTCAAGGATATCAGCATTAGGTCTGAAATTCTGAAACTATTACAGAAAACTAAGGAGTACATGTCTAGATACAAACACAGGCAAGAGCTTTTTGAACAAGGTTCTAATCATGCAGGAAATAAGACCAATAACTGACAAGAGGGGTCTCATAGAAGTAAAATGTTTCTATACAACAAAATGAATTGTCAGACAAATAAAGAGGCATCTTACAGAATGAGATCAATTTTTCACCAGCTATAAATACAGTAGAATTCTTTGTATAGGTTACAAAGAACATAAAAAACTAAAAATCAAGAAAACAAACCACACAGTACAATATCAGCTATAAAACTACATAAAGAATTCTCAAAGAAGAAGTAGAAATGGCTAATAAATATTTTTTAAAGTTCTCAGTATCTTTGGATTTCATGGAACTACAAACTAAAACTCTCATATCAATCAGAACGACTATTATCAAGAAATCAAATGAACAGAAATGATGCAGATGAGGATGTAGGGAAAGGGGGCATCCTTACCTATTGCTGGTAGAAATATGGATTAGTGTAGCCACCATTTAGTCAGTGTGATGGTTCTGTAAACATCTAAAAACAGAACTATCAGATGACCCAGCAATACCACTCTCATACATATATCTGAATGACTACAACCTACAATAGAGAGACCTATGTGTTTATGTTCCATGTTGCTTTAGTCACAATAGCTTGGAATTATCTTGTATGTCCATCAACTGAGCAGTAATGGAAATGTACAGTTATACAATGGAATTTTATTCACTATAAAAGAAAAATAAAATCATGAAATCTGAAGGAAAATTGATAGAACTGGATAGAATAAAACAAAGTGATGTGACCCCGTTGACCGAGGTTTCCTGTCCTTCCTGGTTCCTGCAGTCCTTAAGTCCCAAAGGAATCACAGAGGTCTCATTAATCATAAACTGATTGGTCTATTAGCTCGGGCTTCTTATTAACTCTTATAACTTATATTAGCCCATAATTTTTGTCTGTGTTAGTCACGTAGCTTGGTACCTGTCTTGGCGAGGCAGTCACAGCTTGCTTGCTCTGTGTCTGGCTTCCTCTGTGGCAGGGTGATGACTGCAGACTGAAACTTCCCTCTTCCCAGAATTATCATTGCCCCGCCTCTACATCCTGCCTGGTTGCCCCACCTCTATTTCCTGCCTGGCTACTGGCCAATCAGCATTTTATTAAACAAGTACAAGAAACAAATCTTTACAGCGTAAAACCATTGTCCTACAGCATAACCCAGAGCCAGAAAGAAAAACATCATGTTTCCTCCTGTATGTGGATCCCAGCTTTGACATTTTAAGTTTGTGTGTTTAATTCAAAATGTCTATAGGGGTTGGGAAGCTAGAAAGTTCACACGAGGTATGAGATAATGGGAAAGAGATAATAGAACAGTTCCATGTTAAAATAGAAATGGGTAGTTCAAGGCCAGCCTGATCTATAGAGCAAGTTCCAGGAAAGTTCAAAAAAACAAGACAAAATAACATAAAAAGTAGAAGTGTGTAATACTAGAGGGGTTAAATATTTAAAGAGGGATGGGGTAGGGGAAGGCAGGGATGGGGGTAAGTTTATCTAAATTAAGGATATGTGGGAAAGCTTTATTATAGTCACTGTCTTGTAGGCTAATTAAAAATATAATAAAAATATAATTAAAAATATAATTTGCCACAAAACTAGTATGAATAGAAGTAACTTGCATGAGCGGGAAATGCTTCCTTCAAATAATATAAGTTACTAAGTTAAAATTTCAGTACTTGGCAGCATTTGGTCAGGAAGATTCCTAAAGCCCCTAAACAACACAGGCTATTTATTGCCTTTGACTTTATTTGTCCACCATAATGATATGGTAAGACCTGATTGCTGAAGATACAAGACACTTTGGTTGCAGGACATAGACAAGTCAATCTGGACGTGATCTAGAAACTTTCTCCTTCCTGGCTAGCTTTCAGAGTACTGGAAGGTGCTGCAGAGGTGTATGGATGAGAACCATCATTAACCCATTTTTACCCAACAGTGCCCCCTGCATGTTACAGTTCTGGCCTGCCCTGTGAGATGTTCTAGCTCGTGTAATAGCACCTTGACTGTTATGTAGTAACCAGCTATTTCTGATTGAATTTGAGATCTGTTCCAGAGGAGGGAACATGTGCCTGCTACTATAAACCTAATCTAAAGCCCATGGTTAGAGAGGCCACAGGCTCTAGTGTGGTGAACTTACTACTGATATTTCACTAAAGGAACATCTTGCCAGATTGCTTTCTAAATATTTATTTGTACACGTATAAATAAGTGCTTCTGTCTACTTTGGTCAGAGCAGTTTCTTTTTCAATGGGACAGCAGTCAGTGCCAACACATGATGGGCAAATGGGCAAAGTACTGAGAATGAATGATTGTTGAGGACTCCATTCTAAATAGGGCATTTGTGTCACATACATCACAAGGCTTGGCGAGCACCGTAGAAAAGGAAAGAAAGAAGATAAGAGCCAGAGGGTGCCGGGAAATGTTGTCTGTCTGGGCATGCCATCAGTGTGCTCCTGAACTCCCACAGCTATTATTGCTTTTTGCATGAGACCTGAATGAGGTTTGGCCGTCCATCTTCCAGCGTTCCAACATTTCATAGGAGACAAGGACTCATGATTCTCCGCCCCTGGCAGAGAAGTTACTGGTAATTGGTGGATCCTGGAGGAGGTTTCCATTTTTCTTCAGGAGTGTGACTGCTAGTAGTTTGTCCTTGCTCCTTTGCATGCAGGCCTTTGTAACTAGACTAAGCAGGTTGTAGAAAAAATTAGAATGAGAAGGAGAAGAGGAAGGAGGATTGAGGGGCAGGAGGAGGAGGGGAGGGAAGGAGGAGGAGGAGGAGGAGCAGAAGAAAAGTAGAAGAGGAGGAGGAAGAGGAGGAGGAGGAAGGAGGAGGAGGAGGAGACGACGATGAAGACAACAATGACCTGAAATTGGAAAAGGGAGGTATTACAGCCAGGTCTGGGAAAGTGAGATGCATGATTTGCGTTGGATATGATCAAGATACATTGTATGTATGTATAAAAATGTCAACTAATAAATTTTTGAAATAAGAAAACAGATACTTCTCAGAAAAGTGGAAAAAGAAAATACATGTTTCTTAGCAACTTTGTAGGTTGAGACAATGTCAAAGCAAGCAATCTTGAGAAGGACTCAAAGCCAAGAATGGCCCTTGCTTTGCTGGGATGTCATTCTCCTGCCGCCACCAGGAACAGGAAATTCCAGCTTCTTTTCCATCCAGATTTCCATTTGGAGTTCTTATCTCTAAACTTCAGCACTGAGTATGCTCTTTCTGGACCTGGAGGTGATCTCCCATCAGGCCTCTTGCCTGAGAAGGTGGTTGGAAATAGTGAGACTGGTTTCTTGGAACATTTAGTTGTGACTTACCTTGCCTCCCTGTGCTGTTACACAGTTTACCCCTCCACCTTCTCCTCTGTCTTCCCCAGGCAGTTGCTGGGTTTCTCACTGGAGAACCAGCGAGCATATTCGTCTGCCACAGAGAAGACCGAGAGATTGCCTCTTCTTTTACCTTCCAGTTTTGTCCACACAAATCAAAATTTGAATGAGCTGTTTCTAAAATCATCTCAGACATAAAAACCTAAAAAGACTTTACCTCAAAAGCAGTGCATTTGTTGTTGCTGCCAAGCTCCCTCTGTGTACTAGTTATTTTTCTCTTATTGCGATAAAATACCGTTTCTCAAAGCAACGAAAGGAGGGAAGTCTCCATTTTTGGCGTACAATTCCAGAAGAATACAGTCCATGGTGATGAGACAGGCATGGTATTGTGGGAAGGGGAGGAAGCTGGCAAACCACATTTCCTTCACACACAGGAAAATGATTCAGTGAATAGGAAGTAGGACAAGCCTTTAAACCGTCATCTCCCATTTTTACTCATCAAACATCAAAGCCTTGCCTCCCAAAGCACTGTCAACTGAGGACGTAGTGTTTAAATGCATGAGTCTACAGAGGGCATTTTCCATTTAGACTGCCACACTCTGCCATCTGCATTAGAAAAAATGCTCAAAATTTGTGCGGAGGAATTAACGGAGAGAAATATGATCAAGATAAAATGAAAATTTTAAATATATTTCCTTAAATTGAGTTCACGTTAGGACCATTTGTCTTCTACAGACTTCTAGAGATCATCAGAAAGAATGTTTCAAGCCTATAGAAGTTTTCATCCTGGACTCAGAAGTCACACCTAACCCTGACGAGCTAAGACTGCATCTTACATCCCATTCACAAATAAACAATAGGTGACCCCAGCACTGACACCAAACATCACTCAGCTAGTCCACTCAGTGACAAGTTGAGGTAACAGCGAACAAAGATCCAAACAATCACTCAACAAAGGAGAGACCAGATATCAACACCAAGAAACAAGCGGCCCAATTCCACAGAGCTCCGTTCCATCAGAAGAGTTTGTTCTGTCAAATAACACAAATCACCAACTGACAATATGCCTTCTCCAGAAATGTGCGCCCACTCTAATGTTACCCAAGAATAGTAACTTAGCTGATGGTTTCAAATAGAAATTATAAATGTATTCAAGGACCTAACAGATTATGAATAAATGCCCAAATTAAGACTCTAAAACACAAAGGGTGAATGATACAGACTGAAATAGAATTTAAAATGAAAAATTCAAAATTAAAAAAAATCTTAGAGATAAATCTTTTCAATAGATTCAAGTAGAAGAGAAGATAACTAATCTTGAAGACAAGGTAAAAAGAAGTGGATCTCTCAGGCAATTTGTAATACAATAAAAAGATCAAAACTATATTTCCTAGGTATAAGAAGAAGACGAAGAGGCTGGAGAGATGACTCAGAGGTTAAGCACACTGGCTGTTCTTCTAGAGGTCCTGAGTTCAATTCCCAGTAACCACATGATGGCTCATAACCATCTGTAATGAGGTCTGGTGTCTTCTTCAGGCATAGAGGTGTACAGGAGGAACATTGTATACATAATAAATAAATCTTTAAAAAAGGAGAAGAAACCCCAGTCAAAGCTACAGGAAATATTTTTTAACAAAATCATAGATTTCTCAAATGTAAGGAAAAAGATGCCTATCAAGATGCAAGGGCTTATAGAACACTAAATAGGAAAGAAACTCCATAAATCATGTAATAATCAAAATATTAAATATGAGGATCAAAGAAAGGCTACTGAACACAGCAAAAGAGAAATATCAACTCACATATAAATGTAGACTCATTGGAATAACACCTGGATTGATGTTCTACAAGTTCTGAGCAAACATAGATGTCAGCCCAGACTACTATACCCGGGAAAATATCAGCTGTAATTAGATAAGAAATAAAAACTTCTCATGATAAAAAACAGATGTAAGGAATTTATGTCCCCTAAGCCAGCTCAACAGAGCATAATAGGGAGAGTATTTTGGTCTGCAGAGAAAGTTAATTATACCCAAAAGGCACAAAGAATAATTCCAGAACAGATAACCAAAAGGGGTCTGAAAATATAAATTCAAAATAAAATAATGGTAATTAATATATGCTGTTAAATAATAACTCTTAGCATTAGTGGTTTCAGTTTCCCATGAAAAAGCCAGACTAACAGATTAGAAAACAGGATATATCTTTTTGCAGCCACTAAGAAATACACTTAAGCTCACTGTCCTGACTTCCTTGCTCATGTTCTCCCTCCTTCTGCTCCTCATTTGG
>LOEQ01002601.1:194634-224813 GCA_001685075.1 Bramus lutescens | reverse complement strand
TTAATTAATACAGTTTCTGTGTGGTTATTTTGGGGCTAAGCTAGCCAGGCAGCCCCACACTACAACACCAACTGAGCTGTGCCAGAGGCAAAAGTCTGTAAAAGTCTTAACCCAGAGTAGTCTTGAGACTGACAGGGGTTCCCTGATTGAAGCAGGGTGGTGGGCTCAGGGGTTTCTCATCTCCCATCCTCAAACATCAACCAGCACTGGGGAGATAGCTTCTGCTTAATCTCAAATGAAGCAGTCCTATGTTGTGAATAGTTGGGGTCCGGTTTAGCTGTCTGGAGAACAGTGTGGCAGGTAGAGCTGTTGACTCTACTGTCCCTCTGGAGGCTGCCAGTTGTCCCTCCGGTCTGCTTTACAATTTCCCCAGGCAGTTGTAGTGTTGTTGAATACATTTTAAGATGTGTTACATTTGTTTATGCTGTGGAACATTTGTTTAATGATGCAAAGGTGTGTTGCATCATTTTATGTTGCATTTGTTTGACTCTGTAAAGCTGTGTTACTTTGCCTGTCTAAAACACCTGATTGGTAATAAAGAGCTGAACAGCCAATAGCAAGGCAGGAGAAAGGATAGGTGAGGTGGAAGACAGAGAGAATAAATAGAATAAAAAGAACAAGATCAAGGAGCAAGAGAAAATGGGGAGGAAGATGCTAGGGAACAACTACCCAGCCACAGAGCCAGCCACAGAGAAAGAAGTTAAAAAAAAAAGATATAGAGAAAGGTAAAAGCCCAGAGACGAAAGATAGATGGGATAATTTAGGTTAAGAAAGCTAGCAAGAAACAAGCCAAGCTAAGGCCAGGCATTTATAAGAAAGAATAAGTCTCTATGTATATTTATTTGGGATCTAGGTAGAGCCCCCCCAAAATAAAGAGTAATAAAACAACCAACAATATTGTAGCATCATCCCTGGCAGTACGTGATGACTTCTCTTTCAGGGTTCCATTCAACTTCTAAAAATTCCAATCTTCTTTGCCTGTAAGTGATGTGTGGTTCCCCTCTATATACTATGAATGTTTTATTTCCATTGGTTATTAAAGAAAGTGTTTTAGTCAATGGCTTAGTAAAGTAAAGCCAGGCAGGAAATTTGAACAGAGATATAATGAGAAAGTAAGTAGAGTCAAAGAGACTGCGTGGCTGAGACATCATGTAGCTGCTGAAGGAAAAAGATGCCACCAGTCAGACACTTACTGGTAGGCCACTGCCTCATAGAGATACACAGAATAATAGAAATGGGTTAATTTAAGATGTAAGAGTTAGCTAGAAATATGCCTAAGCTATTGGCCAAACAGTGCTGTAATTAAATAGTTTCTGTGTTATATTTGGGTCTGGGCGGCCAGGAAACGAATGAGCAGTCTCTGTCTACATACAAAAGCTCCAGATTTTCTTGACATGCTTTATGTCTTCTGATCCAGAAATAGTCAGGTTCTTTTCTTTATAGAGACCCATGTACATTGAGTGAAGTGAAGGCATTCTTAGAATTTCTATTTACATTGACACATCATTGCTGCCACATGGAAGGCTAGAGCCAATGCTCTAAGTTCTGCTCGTGTAGGCTTCCCAGATGTCTGACCATCCAGGCATTTGGTGATCCAGTACTGACCCTTGTGTTCCATTGAAGTCATTACTGCTGACTCACCCAGATTCAAAAGCAGCCCACTGCCCCGAGGAATTCCTGAGTTGTTAGATTGGAATAGAGCAAACAGTCTCTTTCCTCTTTGGGCCGAGCTGGTGGTGCCCCTGGGCCAAAGAGAACCCCAATGCTTGGCTTTTTGCTAGCAGAGTTGAGCCTTCTTTTAAGCAACCACGGTCCCTCAATCCAGCCTTCTTCTGTCATTCTGACCAGCAGTGAGTCATTCCTTTGTTGGAGCAGTATAAAGTTAATCCTTGCCTGCTGGGAAAGTTTTAAATGTGGTGGCAAGAAAATGGTCAGAGTTGCTAAACCTCTAGGCTGGCCACAGCCCAATGTCTGGATCTTCCCATTAAAAGACAAAAAATGCCTGACTCTGAGGAGTGAAGTAGATGCAAAGACATCATCTTGAAGATCTAAGCCCTTGGAAAAGTAGCATGTTGTATGAAAATAACTATTTTCAATAAAAGAAATAAAGTTATAAGGAAAGAAAGAAAACAACAGCTTTCATATGGATTAGACCCAGAAGTGTGTAAGGACTAGGGACAACCAGGTGCAAGGTCCAGATGGTTTGGTGGCAAACCCTAGACTGTCCTGCTCTAATCACTGCTGGCCTTCACACAGGTGAAGCCTTCTCACTTTTGCTACTTGCTCCTGAAATCCCCTTGGGCCTGGCCAGCAAAGATTATATGAACCATTCATTGAGTCTCAACTATGGGAAGGAGCATAATGTTGAAATGCCTCACACCACTGATCTGTAATCTCCTGGGGTCCCTGAAAAACCTCTGAGATCTCTAACTTATTCATGATGCTCTCACCTTCTTCTTTCATGCCATCTGAAAGAGCCTCCTGGTAACTGCACTTTGTCGTTAGGGTCCCAGGAGGTCCTCATTAAGGAGCTGATTCTGAGCATTGGCTGGGATGTCTATTTCAGTTGTGGCATGTTCTCCTACCCGTTTTAAGCTGCCTGAGTAAAGTGTCTCTCTCCTCAAAGTCAAACAGCAGTAAGGAGAGTGTGGATCTGGATAACTGAGTCCATCAAGTCAAGTAGAGCCTGGGGCTTTTCTGTGAAATAAAATATAAGCTATTTAAGTGGTAGATGGGGCTGATTAGGGAAGATCCTCCATCCCTCTTGTATCTGTCATTCCTGATCACGGTAGAAAGGTCCCTCAAGGGAATGTATAACATACCTGGAGACCCTTGTAGAGGGGAGGCTTCTGACTCAGCTCTCTCTGCGGGCCCCCTTCAGAGAATAAGGGGTTAAAACCGGACATTCCAAGGAGGCAAATGCAAGGGAGGTGGCAGCTGCCACAGAGACAGGCATTGGTGCAGGGGGAGGATTTCCTCTGGTTCTTCAGACAAAATGGACTTCTGAGGTTCTCACCTGCTTTAGAGGATGTCATTACATCATGGTTTTACAGTTCTTCCTCAGGCAAGTTTCTAAGCACCATGGATGAGAAAGGACTACATCCTCCTAGCAATCAATGTAGGGAAACTAACTGAGGTGCCCTGAATTACTTGTGACAACCTCTGTGCAATACAGAGAAGAAAATGGAAAATGAGCATGTTTCCTCAGCAAAATAAACACATTTAAGAGTAAGTAGAAATGACGCCCTAACCAAAATTATACATCATTTAATAAACACTTGAGCATGTAATTCTAAATTCTTTGTAAACTTCGACAGAAATCTCAAAAGAATAAGAAGAGAGACTTGTAAAAATATGATCATAAATGATTCAGTTGTTTCCAGAAACTACTTAATAATCAAATCTTGCCTTGTGGTTAATATGTTAAAATGTACCGCAGTGTATTCATATCATGACAAAAACAAGCTTAACACATTCTCTGGTGATTATTCGTCAGATTTGGAAATGAGTCTCACAGCAACACTTGGTGATCTGCTTAAAGGGTACAATGGAAGGCTCAATAATCGCTGTGTTTAAGGTCAAGGAAAAAGTAAGCCTAGCCTACAGATTTAATAACACTTAAAGTGTCAGAGACATAAGAAGTTAATGAGTTTCATCTTTGACTTTTTCCCTTTCCATAAAAACATTTCCCTTGATGAGAAAATATTGAAATAATTAGATGGTAATTTATAGACCCTTCCAAACAAGAGGCTACGACTAGGAATTAGAAGGTTAAACAAACCCACAACGGGTTCTGACTCAATTTCTTTCTGTGCAAGCACAAGATTTAAACCATCCATACAGCCCCCATCTTCGGGGACTTCCTTGGCTCCAGTCACATGAATACTGACCTTGCTGCTGGAAGACCCTTATGCTGACCCTTGTGGTTTTGTGTTTTCCCAGCAACACTGTTTGTGGCATATATAAGAATTTGTGATGAGACGAGGGAGGTGGCTCAGTCTGTAAAGTGCTTGCCATATAAGCCTGAAGATCTGAGTTTGGATAGCTAGCACCCACATAACCCCCATACGTGCTGGTGAATAGGGGTAGGTTTGCTAAGGCCAGCCACTTTGGCAGAATTGATGAGCTCTAGATCAGTAAGAGACACTGCCTCAAAAACTAAGGGGAAGGGTTATCAAGAACCAACCTGCAATGCACGCACAAATTGTGTTGTGATGACAGGCACAATTCAGTTCATTGAGAATGTTTAGTTTCAACTATCTCCGAAACCCAGGTCTGTCTCCAGTCACTCAGCTTCTGTCAGCTCCTGCGCCTACCCTGCCTAAGGTAGGCTAGAATCTTACATCAGACACACAACCAACAGAAGAAATCCATGTGCTCAGGTCACATCACAAAAGTCAACCATGTGCAAGGTCAAGATAGGTATCTCAGGCCTCAGACACAAAACAAAAAGCCTCACCAGCCATGTAGAAATGGCCTTGAAATGTAATTACCTAGTTGAACCCAGGACCAAGAAAAAGAACAATCATAGGTATGCTGAAAGAACTCAAGGAAGTTAAAGAAGACATAAACACCTTGTGAACTCAAAGCAGATGGAATAAATTCCCGAGGCAAAGTCAATAAAACAGAAACATATACATGAATTAAATGATGGAAACAATTCTAAATTTGAAAACTGAGTTTAAAAAGAAGACTGAAATAGAAAATATAAAACGGAAGAAAAAGCTCAATAACCCCTCAAGGGAAATCAATGGAAAGCCTCAACAGCAGAACTGATTAACTAGAAAACAGATTATCAGGACTCCAAAATAAAGTAGAGGAACAGGACTAGTCAAAACAAAAATAAGAAAATTATTCTGAGTTCAAGGCCAGCCTGGTCTACTGAGAGAGTTCCAGGATAATCAGGGCTGCACAGAGAAACCCTGTCTCTGAAAAAATTTAAATTAAATTAATTTTAAAAACACTTAAAAAAAAGAATGTAAAGAAACTTTGAAACACCCTAAAAAGACAAAACCTACAAATTTTAGGCACAGTGAAGGAATCTTTGGTTAGTGGCATAGACAAGATTTTCAACAAGATCATAGAAGAAAACTTTCCCAAAGTAAAAATACACCCAGACATACAAGGACACAAAACACCAAATAAAAAGGACCAACAACACAGTGTTTTAATATTACTTTAACTATATAAAAATGTGTTACATTTACTTATGTTGTGGAATATTATTTAACTAACCAAAGATGTGTTACATTTGTTTCTGCTGCACTTGTTTATTTATGTAAAGATGTGTTGCTGTTTTATCTTGTCTGCCTAAGGCACGTGATTGGTCTAATAAAAAGCTGAATGTCCAATATCTAGGTAAAAGAGGGTTAGAAGGGACTTGCAGGTAGAGAGTCTAAGTAGAAGAATGAATCTAGGCTTAAGAGAAAGGGAGAATGGGGAAGGAAAAATGAGGAAGAAAGAGAGGGAAATGTCCAGAGTCAGCAAGGAGCCTCCAGCTAGCCAGACACAGAATACGGCATAAAAAAAAGGTAAAAAGCCCCAAGACAAAACATAGATAAAGGAAAAATAAGTTAAAATAAGTTAGAAGAACTGATGAGACAAGCATAAGATAAGGCCAAGCATTCATAACTAGTAATAAATCTCCATGTCATGATTTGGGAGCTGGTTGGTGGCTCAAAANAAAAAAAAAAAAGACCACAGATACCAAACCAGAGTACTGAACCCAGAAAGACTATCTAACATTTTAAAGAAAGGGGAACAAAGATTTCTATGATAAAAAATAAGCTAAAAAGAATACAAGTACACCAAGCCAGTCCTACAGAGAAGACTAGAAATAATATTTCAGACTGAAGAGAAAAAGCATAATCAAGAGGCCACAGAAAGAAAGGGAGCCATAATTACAGAAACACAAAATAGGACTAAGAACACAAACAGAAGAATGAACAAAAACAAACAAAAAATCAAAAATGATATCAACACATACCTTTCAATAATAACTTTGAATATTAGTGACCTCAACTCCCCAATCAAAACATATAAGGTAATTGGGTAAATTGAGAAATGAAATGAGCAGACATCACTATCATATCTGATAAAATAGACTTCAAACTGAAAGTAATCAAGAAGAGGTAAAGAACAATGCTTCATTTGGATCAAGGGAACAATCAACCAAGAAGACATTATAATCATAAACATATGCTGAAGTCTGGGCCACCCAATTTCATTGATGGAACTATTTGGGAAGGATGAGGAGGTGTGGCCTTGTTGGAGGACGTTTCAAAAGTCCATGCCATTCACTGCCTGTCTCATGCATTTATGACTAATGTGAGTTCTCAGCTAATTCTCTAGCTCTATGCCACCTGCTGCCATTCTCCCCACCCTGATGGTCATGGACTCACCCTCTGAAACTAAGCCACCATTAAGTGCTTTCTTGCATGGGTTGCCTTGGCCATGGTTCTTTGTCGTAGCAGTAGGAAAGTAACGGAGTCAGTTCCTTTACCTTTTATGCCCATTCTCTACCCCAATCTAACCCTTCTTGTTGTAGCATTATCCTTTAACCCTTTGTTGCACTCTATATCCCCTCCCCTGAAAGCAACCCCTAGGGCCTTTTACTAATTTCCTGACATTTGTGAGTATCCCAGGCGAAACACACATACTTGAAGACACAAAGCTAACATCCACAGCACTCACAAATTAGAGAAAACAACCCCCTTTCATGTATTTCTGTGTCTGTATTACCTCATACACAATGATTTTCCCCCAACTCCATCCTTTTACCTGCGAATTTGTGTGTTAGTCTGCACCATGCTTATTATTTTCTTGAACCACAAAATTTAAAAATAATGCATAGATGAAATTAAAGACGGATGTGTAAATGGACACCACGGATGTAATGTGATAGATAAATTCTGGTGTTTGGGGGCTTGAAAGGCACGTGATATGATGCCCAAGGGGAGCCAGAGGCTTTAAGGAAGGAATAATTCCCGAAGCGGAAGACCATCATTTGGATGCTTTTAGGCAGAGAGTGGAAACATTGTGAACAGGAAAGCCAAGGAACGGCTGCTACATTGTGTCTGAGAATGTGGTTCAAGCCAGGACATGCAAGAAGCAAGGTGTGACAAGAAAGAGGACAAGGAGACAGGAGATTTGTTGATTTTTAAAAGTGGTTTAAGTAGAATCAAAAAAGCTTTGTCTCATTCTAAAGTCTCTAGAGGAGTCGTTGAAATGTTACCGTAACAACAAGCAGTGTTTTGCTTATGAAAGTTGATTTTTATAAATATTATGGCGTTAGACAAAAGAAGGATAGAACCAAGAAATGAAGTTCTAAGTCTTTAGTAGCAGTCCAGCTGAGAAATGATAGCCCAGAGCTCAGGAGAGGTAAAGACACAGAATGGGCTGGATGTGAGAGACTCGAAGATCTGATTGGAGGAGTGAGGCCTGGAAGGTGCTGATGTAAGCTTCTGTCTGTGGTTACCGTAGTTGCCATTACTGAGTGAACCATAGCGGCGGAGGGGGGTGGGGCGGAACCCATGAGAGCTCGAGACAGGAGTGTTAATGCAGCTTTAGGCGCATGAACCCTAAAAGCAAACAGTTCAAATTCCTGAAACTGAAATGCCTATTTCTGTCCTGGCCAGAAGACGCACGACATTTGAGAAGAGAGCTCCAGCTTTTTCTTTAATCACCGCTCTTCTCCGAGGCGAGCACCTGCTACAGGTGAGGGTCTGACTGCAACTCCAGTCCAGAACCAGGGCCCAGTGAGCAGCTTTGGAATTGGGCCTGACTTTTCACGGTGGAAAACAGGTTATACTCCAGGCTTTCTCAATCTTTCATGAGTCCCCCACTCTGGCTAGGCAGCTGCTTGCTGACCCCCTATTGTGGATGTGGAAGCTTTCTTGGATCCTACCTCGGAGGGCCTGGTTCTCGTCTCTATGGTCAACCTCTTGAAGATACCAAGATTTACAGAGTGCCTTCTCTGCTGGGTTTTTCAAAAAAATGTTGGATCTCAAAATTCCTTCAGAGTCCATTCTTCATTTTTTATTAATGAGACTAAGAACTCAAGGAAGGAGCATCAATTTTCCTGGTGGCATAATTGACAGATATTAATGATGATCGTCAATTTTATGTGTTCGACTTGAGCTGCTTCTGGCATAACTAGGCAGAGCTGTAACGTTGACTTAGGAGAGAGTGGCCAGGGCAAGGTAGGCATTACAGTGCCACTCAGATAACCGTGGTGGGTGAAGCCACATGAGTGGCTCACAGGGCTGCAAGCTGTCCTTTAAATCAGGGATACTGAAAAATATTATAAACAACATTGCCTTGAATGATGATATAGATGACATAAACGGTTGTTCATATTTATATTTGTCAGTTCATGTTCAGTAAAAGATGGTAAAACATTAAATGATGTCTGTGTAAAGGTATTTCTCCAGGAGTAAAACTAATATAATTTCAACATGTAGTTTTTCACTGAACTAAAGGTATTTTAAAATACCTGGCTGACCATGAGTCTCACTCTTCTGATCTAAGTCAGTTGATGTGGGGAGGATGTCGGGTGTGCGTGTGTGTTTAAGTTCCTAACGTAATTATAGTATGCAGCTAGGAATGAATAATTAGTATATCCCCATACAATTCCTTCTAAATCTTGGGCTCAAATGAGTTTTATATAAGAGCTCAAAAGCAAATAACTCAAGATTAGGCGATTCATGCTTTAGACTCCAAGCATCTTGTTAGCAAAGATATTTTTAGGTAAGAACTGGATAGCCTGCCTTGAGTGTCTGCAGGGCCAGATGGGAAGTGTCCCTCCCTCATAGACACTGTGGCGTGCATAGAGAGGAAGCATGATATTTCTTCTCTGAGACCCACTCACATGATCATTCAGCAGAAGTTGTTCCTATGGGTGTGGCACAGGAGACAGGTGGGAGAAACACCGACAGGAATGACAGGAATCTCTAAAAGCTAATTCTCATAGACACTAGCCATGGATTACCTGCAGAATGAGTTAAAACTGATTTAATGTATGAAACACTAAAATGACTCCAAACTTCATTTAATCTTTCATGATTCAGAAGACACGTCACAATCAGAATGCCCAATGTTAACATCAGGAACTTGGCTGTCATACCGAAACTATGTGCCGGTGCCAGCTAGAATACTTGTTAGCAGAGGGTGCTGTGCAAAATACCATCGAGACCCAAGGAGCCAGCTCAGAGTACATCGATTCTTCTAGCAGGAACCAGTAGAAAAGCTGGGTAAAACTTTTTAAAATTGATTTTATAGTCACTAAAGTATCAAAGACATAGATCTCATGCTTTCAGGGGATAAGGGAAGTTTAAGAATAATTCAAGCATTCTGCAATTGAGCGAAACTCTCAAACCCTAGTTCATGTTTTGAATAAGCAAATACTTCTTAATGAAAAATCTCCCAATCATAAAGGAAGTAATTGGCCAATTAAAAAATTAAATTAAACATTTTTTTTATCAAAACATACCATTAAGATTCATTCCAAAAGAAAAATCCACTAAGGCATAGTAGATATCTGTGGTTAGCATGATTGGAAAAACATCATATCCCGAAAACAAAGAATTCTTTCAGCTCAAGATGACAAATAGTGACTTAGTTTCCCCTTCATAATACTAGCTACTCAATGGCTAATCCTCATATGAGAAGGTCCTGTTCTTCATTAGCCATCATTGAGGAACCACAGAATGAAGACATGAAAACACCACTCGTTAACGTATCACCTTAAATGCAAGGTGGAGAGCATACCAATTGTTGGGAAAAGTATGAAGTGACTGGAAATGACCCAGCTGGTTTGGAAGGCAAAATATTTGGTAGTATAAGAAACAGACCTGGTGCCATGCTTGTGCCTGCTCAGAGTCCCCTACCCCATGCACTGTGGCCTGTCCATTTCTGCATAGAGCTCCCCCAACTCGCTGTCTGTGGGCTCTGTGAACTGCCATATTCTGCTTCATCTGCACATGGGGCTTTGGTTTTCTCTTCCTTTCACCATGTATGAGTTTTTCTTTCTTTGTTCTTGATCTCGGCTGTCATAGCTGATGCTGTTGGCCATTATCTTCTTGGCATGTCTGCATTTGTTGGCTTGTTCCCCTCACTGCTAGGTCTTTAACTAAGATGTTTTCCTTATTCAGTAATGGAGCCCTCAGCCCCCAGGCAAGCTAGGAAAGCCAGAGAATTGATATCTTCCTTTCTGTGCCCCCACGATTTGAGTTGAACCAATGCATTCCCCAAAAAATTTCAGATGAGGGTTTGGTAGAAAATACCAAAATCCTTTCACGATTGGATAGCTCAGACACAATCTATTAAACTCCTGTTACCCACAGTGACAATTTGGTGGAGAACACACTGCGTAAAGCATCATTTCATTTCTTAGTCTCTGTCTTCATGGCTGCCACTTCCTGGGATCACGCCTAAATAAATGCTAAGATGCACATTTGACGCTAAGGTTGCTTCTGATGCATAGGTATCATCAGCTTTAGCAAATCCTGATTACAACTATGACCTAGAAATGTACCTTCTGAGTATGCACACAGTGAAGATGCAAGCAAATATATGCCAAACAGCATATATACAAATATCTGTAGGACTATATTTATAATGATTGCTGCTAGAGATAAGTACATGTCTATCAGCCAGGAAGAATGAAGAATGGTATATTCAGACAAGGGGCGCTAGCATCAAACTAAACGAACTGCCTTTAAACATCACAGCATGAGTAGACCTTGCAAATGCTATCTTAAGGGGAAAATAAGATTCGAGGGCCCCCATAATTTTTAACGCAGTGGATATTTTTAGCAATGTTGGTGACGTATTTTAGAAAGAGCACTAAAATGTAACTCAGAGTATAAAGTATATAATAAGTGGAAAACTGAATATACTATTCTATAATCTGAGTAAAATAAAGTAATGGTTTATGTGGGATTTCTTTCTCATATGTGTTATTAAATGGCTAGATGACTGTTTGTGAGCACATCTATTATCTTATAATATTAAATGAGGCTTAAAATCCACAATATTAACTTATTTTTTGGTATGCTTTATGTTAATATTAGTGGCTTTTTTCTAGACACTTGCTTAATTAGAAATGTACACTGCTATTCATGTTATGTATGCGACTCTCATTTTAATTCATACAATTAAAAATAACATGGTAAAATTTTTTCAGATTTGACAAGCAGAAATTGATAAATGAACGGTTCACATTTTAAGTCATCAGCATATCAAAAAGCAACCAGGGCAACTGCGGGTAACTTTGGGTTGAGATAATTGTTTTGCCTTTCCAAATTGAATGCTTTGGGGTCAACAATTTCTTCAGTAACCGCATTAGCATATTTTAATACCTGTTGAACCTAGAGACTCGCTAATATGCTTAGTAAATGGAGTTTCTATTTACAGTCATTAGCATATTCATCCTTCATCATAGCATCAGACTCTGAAAGCATTAACTAAAATCCCTTTGCAGCAGCAAAGCCTGAGAGCGTCTAAGATTATTCTGCAACAGAGAAAGCAAGAACATACACTTCCCTCTTCAAAATAATGTTCGCCCTTTAGTCCTTGGATTCTACTGGGGCTGTGTAAGAAGGAGTACCAAATGGGATCATAAAACAAAGATTTGCATTCTAGGTCCTCTTATTAGTAGTGAACTTACCTTGATCTGTTATATTAACTTCTGCCTCAACTACAACCAGAAAATCAGAAAAATAGTACAGGCTGTTAACATTTACAACAATGCCATGTTCTCAGAACTGTGTCTAACACCAAGTTAGGTACTTTGATTTATCTAGGAAATATTTACTTAGCATCTATTACATGGCACAGATTACGTAGGTACTGGGTATGTCATTTAGTAAAAGAGAGGCCTGCTCTAAAGTAGTTTACAAAGAGACAGGCAACAAAGATAACAAGCACTTAACTTACACAGTAAATTAGAAGCTAGCTATGGGGAAAGGTGCATGCAGAGCAGGTGAGGATCACCATGGTCAGAGTATCAGCAGAGGTCAGGCACTTTGCAGCAAATTTTATTTGCTACAGGTTGATGTGAGAAGGTGAAGGCTGAGCAGACTGAGGGAGGCCAGGCAAGGAACGTTCCAGGCATGAAAGTTCAAGCTCAGGCTTGCCAGCAGGCATGCCATGTCTTCATGGAGCAGAAAGATGTCAGAGGCATGGGGTAGACTGTGTGAAGTTTGGGATAGCTTGGGTAAGGGTTTCAATCTTTCAGAGTTCTGTGGTGATTTGAACAAAAATGGCCGCCATAAAGAGTGGCACTATTAGGAGGTGTGGCTTTGTTGGAGTAAGTATGGCCTTCTTAGAGAAAGTGTGTCTGTTGTGGAATATTAGTTTAAGATGTGTAGCATTTGTTTTTGGTGTTTATTAACCTGCCATGATGATAATAGACTAAACCTCTGAAATTATTATCCAGCCCTAATTAAATGTTTTCCTTCATAAGAGTAGTCTAGGCCGTGTGTCTCTTCACAGTAATAAAAACCCTAAGACAGGCACTGTAGACTGTTTTAAGGATATTAGCTATTGCTGAGTGAAATAATAATTACTTGCTGTTATTAATTATTATTACTATACTATATATATTAACTGAAGGAATACTGTCCCAGGGCTTCAGTACACAAACGGCACTGGAAGATAGTATAAGATTGTTACAATTCCATTCTGATCAAGGTGCCAGGCCTTGCTCAGATTGCTGGCAACCAATGGCATGAGCTGGTTATCCCTAAATAGGCCTTCTTTCCCCGGGGCAGAGGGCAGTGTAGTTGTGAGCCTGAATGTATGTCCTATGGCAGTATCAGCACTGTTTCTTAGGGGTGGAAACAATGGTGGTCGATGCTGGTTGAGTTTCTCTCTCCAGAATTTAAATGTCAGAGTATGGAGACCAGTCACCAAGACCAGGTACCAGACTGATACTGAGCAACAAGCCAAGGAGGAAGGGTTAGATACTTCCACATCTCACTGAGCTCCTGCCCCAAGCTGACTGAGGGTAGGCCTAAGAAGACAACTCTAGGGGCAAAGAAGTCGCATGGTGTGGAAAAAGGAAAGAGTTTCCTGTTTGCTTTTCCTGTTTATTCTGCCTGCCTTCCCAGTCTTGCAAAGTCAGGGTCCAGATATATCTATGGTGTGCAGCTTGCATGGCCTGTGTGTGCATATGCAGTCTGGTGTATGTCTGTGCATCGGCACATATGTGTGTGAATTCTAAGCAATGCCATCCCTTGGAGCTCTGATGTATATGGTCAGTTATTAACGAAGCATATTAATAATGGTCTCAGCAAATTACAGAAATATATTAGCCAAAGATTTCACTGGAGTCTCCAGAGGGCATAGAAAAATTTAATTGCCTTTCTCCTTGCCCCCACCTGGCTTCTGGAGGATAACATCAGCTGCTGTTTGAATAAGAAACAGTTCTCATTTCATCGTTCTCCAGGTAGCTGCCCAGTCTCCACTGCTGAATTGATTTTGTTCCAAGTTTTCTGTGCATACTAAATAGGATTGGTGACTCATTTTCTCCCAAGTTCCTTAAGGTCTTCAGACAAGCTAGATGCTTTGGTGCAAGTCATCGCAATGTGATTCAGTTCCCCGTCTCGTCGTGCCTAAGGCTGCCTTCCCTTTTGGTGCCTGGGAGGCCATACATCTAGAAGCTACCATTCCTCTATAGCTTTGCCTGGCTACATCCTGTCCTCAGGAAGCTGAGGAAATGCCAAATGTGTATGAACGCAAGCACCAAGGTGATTTTTGTTGTTTCAGTCATTTAGAAATAATTTGCAACCTATAAATTACTTAAAACAATCTAGCCTGGGTTTTTAGACTCTCCAACCAAATTTTAGTAATTGCTGCTATAAGAATCGTGGGCAACATTTTTCCACCCCCACCCCCCACCCCCGTCAACTATCTGCAGTGTTCCTTCATGCTTTCTGCTACAAGCTCCTGCTCGAGTTCCCACCATGGCCTCCCTCAGTGAAGCTACACCTATTGCTTATACCTAGAAGTATAAGCTAAATAAATCCTTTCCTCGCATATTTGCTATGGTCATGGAATTTGTCACAGCAACTTCCTGAAATGGGAAGAGTGATATGTAAGCGTCAAACCACGAACATCTTCTATATGAAATTAGTGTCTGCCCCTCCTGCAGAGTCCCGCTTGGGGTCACCCATCATCATTTCACCTTCTTCATCATCTCCTAAGCTGATTTCTCCCCAATTGCAATTACTGAGTACCAATTGTGTCTGCAGCTGTGTGCTTTCCATCTTTTGCTGGCTCAGAGAAAGGAGACCCTCCTCCCTCAAGGCTTTGGCTGATCTCAATTCCTATGTGAGAGACATGCCACCCCCTCCCCAGCAATGTTTCTAACTTTTCATTAAGCATGACTTTCCTATCTTTATGGTTCCTTTGTTTCCAGTATCAAAAAGTCTGTGGAGCTCCAATGAGGCAGCTCATTCTGTAAAGGTGCCTGCCACCAAGCCTGAGTTCAATCTTTGGGACCCCACATGGTGCAAAGAAAGAGCTGTCTCCCAGTCATCCTCATGTAACTAGAGGTTTCTCTCCTGCCCTCCAGTTCTTAATAACTACTCTGAGACTTAATATTAATTATAAATGTTTGGCCAATGGCTCAGACATATTACTAGCTAGCTCTTACATTTAAATTAACCCATTTATATTAATCTACGTGCTGCCCTGTGGCCATGGTGTTACCTCATTTTCTACATGTTTTGCTTCCTAGGTGGCTGGTTGTTGTTGCTCAGACTCTGCACTTCTTCACCTGTATCTCTGCTCAAATTTCTCACCTGGCTCTATCCTGCCTTGCCATAGGTCAAAGCAGATTATTTACCAACCAATGGGAGCAAGACATATTCACAGCATACATCCCCGAGCACCCCTACTTCCACGTTCATGCTGTAACATGCTCTTGTCCCCTCCCACACATGAACACTGAGATAGATATCAACTGCGTTCACCTTCTAACTCTTTCACTCCCTTCCCATGATGTGGCTTTTCAGTTCCTTTTCCCCGCCCTATCTGAAGGAGGCAGTACCACCTCCTTTAGCAGTAGAGACTCTGGGGTGACAATAGGTTCAGGCTTTTTCCTTCAGCTGCATCACTGGGCATGGGAATGACTCAATACCAAAGCTAGTGTGTAGAAGAGAAAGAGGATTACTGCCTTCTTGGGAACACTTTACCACTGGAGACTAATTTCCATCTGGTTGTTGCTAGAATTAAAGGATAATGATTTCAAAAGGGAACCAGGCATGCTGTTGTATGCCCATAAGCCCAGTACTCAGCAGCCGATGCAAAAGGAGGGCTGTGTGCTTAGTGCTAACCTGAACGACATCATTAGCTCCAGACTAGCCTTAGCTTCCTAGACACTAATCTAGCTTCTAATCAATCAATCAGTCAATCAATTGATCAGCCAATTATATGAGGCTCACTGAATCTTGGAGGAGAACACACATTCACCCAGCGACTCTATCTCCCCACCTGTGGGCTTTCTGTGGCTGTAGAGAGTGCAAATTGAATATTAGCCATTGTGTAATTTCTGAGGTGTCTTTTGCTCTTTGTTTTTCTCACCCTCTGTTGTATTTTTCTTCCTGTTCCACTAGAGGATATAGAAGCTGACGTCTCAAAGCAGAGGGCTGTGGACAGCGGCCAAATTGTACTGCCCATTTGCATCATTAGCTCCCTCGCCAGGGGCCTTCAGAATCCGTTACCTGATTTCTCTACAGACTCCATTTTTTTGTAGTCTGCCCCCCCATTTCAGTTGGAGGATCAGCCTGCATATAGGATGCTTTTCTAATTCTTGTTTTCACTCTTCATTCATCCCAGAGAGCTTCTAAAAGCCAGTCCACTGTAAGGAGGTGCCAAGCCCAGGAATAATCCCCTGCAAGAGGTCTACCTGCCCGTGCAACCACATGTGGTGGATTAAGTTTCCATTGGTGTTAGCTGCTGAGCTCAGAGGCCTGCCAGTGGGAACCCAAAAGGGGAGCCATTCTCCAGCGCAAAAACCATGCGTCTTGATGCAGAAAACAGCAGAGCTTAGCCATAAAAGAGCGTTTTAACCCCTCGAATGGGAAGGTTGGGGTACAGCATGTGAGCCAGTGTATGTTACTGCAAACCCCTGCAGCCATTGGTACAATCCTTTCAGACGTCCAGATTGTTTCTTGTCTGAGCTGCCAACACTTGTGAGACCCCTTACTCTACAAATGCTGACTTGTTTTCTTACCCATGTTCACTGTTGGACTTTCATTTCTTTGCTTCTATATTTTTCAGGACATAAATATCCCAAAGTTTGTTGTTCTTAGGCTAAATTTGCAAGGAAGAGTAGTTCCTATCTGAATCTTACTCCTCACATTAAACACACAGAGACACACACATACATGCATGCACAGTCACACAAGCACACTCACAATGCTCTCTCTGTCTCTCTCTTCCACACACACATTCACACATATACAGGTTGGGAGAAGGTGGGCAGAATATTATGCTATCATTCAAATCTAAAGAGGCAAATTTGCCTTGCACACGTGGCCCGTTCTGGGATGACAACGGATTCTTTCCAGTGTCTTTCAAAATCCAGACGGCAGGAGTCTATGGATGTTTTCCTTTGGAGCCTTCCCAAGTGACCAGCAGCCCAGGGACACTAACCAGATTTCCTGTCCTTCTGGTACATTGATCAGAATTCCTACCACTTCCACTCAGGTTGCGGGCAGGAGGCAGACAACATTCCACATGAAGAACAGCTGTTAGCCCGGTCTCTGACCTTCATTGGCCCTGACTGGCCCCATAGCAGCAGCCATAAAAATGCATTATACAGAACTCATGTGTACAATTGTTATTCTGCAGACTCTTTGAACCAAGAAATGATTACTTTTCTCGTATTAATAAATTTGCACAGTGGCTTTCTATGCACATTACCATATAGAATTTATGTCTCCTTAATTTGTGATCATTTGACCTACAATCAGAATTTCAATAATGGGTGGTGCTATAGCATTCTTTGTCCAGGAAGCTCTCTGTTCTTCATAATAGCAGCTGATAGAGGGACACGGCTGTGTTTAATAATACAGCTGTATCCTCTGTTGTAACAAAACGTTCAGTTCTTTACTATTTATTGCCAATACAATTTGCTTCCTATAATACAAATTAATGAGGAAGAAAATTCATTTTTTATAAGTTACTAATTCAGGAACCTTCAAGCTTATTAATCATGGTTCTTACGGCCCAGCTCCCCAGCTCCCACGCACGCCACTGACCAACCATTTTCCTCCTAACTGCATCATTAGAATTTCAAGATTTGTTTTGATTCCTTCACCCATCATAAGTCTTAGCTGGATCACCCGTCTCCTCAGTCTCACAGCTTTCCCCATGCCGCTCTCCCGTATGACCCACATCCTGTGAGACCCACACATGCTGCCTCCTATTGCTCATGTCTCAAGCAGCTCCCTCCTGCTTTTCATTTAATCTCTCAAAATTATACCGGCCGTTTCCTTTCTTTCCTACCTTTGAATTTAGCTCAGTGACCTCAAGGAAGACCTCTTTCAATCTGAAGTTCTCTCAAACAGACAAACGATAGCTTCTGCCTCTGCAAGGTTATTAACTTCTCATACAACTCCACTATCTGATTTTTGGTATGCTTTGATAGTTGCTTGTAAAGTTCATATCTTTCTTCAAGTTCTCCAGCAGAGCTTCTAATGCATCACAGGTCTTCTCCTTTATTGACCCACAGGTAAAACCCAATTATCAGCTGTGAAATACTCAGTTGTCCAGCAGAAACGGACTTTGTCTTTCATGGGGATTTCCAGCAGGGTGGTACTCAGAGGCACACGACCTTGGCAGGTTCATGGGCTCTGTTTATATAGGGGGGAAGCTTGGTTTAATACTCTGTGGTCACAATTCCACTATTAAAAAATGGCTATTTATTTTTCTGTGCATGCATGTTTGCCTGCACGTACGTATGTGCACCATGGGCATGCCTAGCGTCACCAGGTCCCCTGGGACTGGACTTCCAGACAGTTGGGAGCCACCATGTGGGTACTGGGAACTCACCCAGGGTCTTCTGTAAGTGTTCTTAACCACTGAGCCATTGTTCCAGTCTCTGGTGTTATGATTCTTGATTTATTTCTTTGAATAAGGGGTCCTACTTTTTCATTTGACACCATATGATGTACGTGTGATCATCCTCCAAGTTAAGCAGCAATCAGCTTGGGAGTTTAACTGTGTGCCCTCGCAAAAGGATTACCCCAGCTGGGCTTAGTTGACTGTTTATACACTCATGGAGGGCTGGGAAGGGTCCTAATGCCCTCACTTGGGTATCCACCTGTTCCCTACTACCTGTTGTTTGCGCCTCCACCTTCACGGCACATGGTCTTGGAAGAGGGCTGGAGTATAAATTGAGAAAGACTAGGGGAGGGGCTCCACCTATTCAGCTACATGTGTGTGATCCCTCAACTATGCTCTACAAGGAAGCCCAGTAAACCCATTGGTTCTCCAGAGAGCCTCTGTTTGCCACTGGAACCTTTGGAGGAGGGGTAGAAGTTGCTTTATGTCCTCCTGGGAATAAATATTAGTAACACTAATCTTCACAAGTTTTTCTACAGAAGGAACATACTCTGAGAACTGGATATGCTTATTTACATGATTTATTAAATTATTAATAGATATAATAATAATAAATAATTATTAATTTAAAATATGTATGACATTTCTATTGAACACAATGGGCCCCAAAGGAGTCACTGGGCTCTGGGTGTGTCTTAGCAAGGGTTGGTTTCTCTCTCGTAAGATCTTTCTAGCACCCTGTCACTTTCACATCACTAAGAAAATCTCCGTGAAGCCCAGGGCTCTTTGTGGCTTTTACCCAAATGCACTGTTTCTCTTCAGTCTTAGATCTCTGCATTTCTTCTCTTAGGATTCCTCATTTGGATTCAGTCTTCCCCATTTCTACCTTCAAAGAATTTATCCTGACCAAATAAATGGCAGAGACACTAAAGCCGCTCAAGAACCTCTGGCCACAAATCCAAGCTTACATACTCAGACCAGCCTAAGAGGGACTAAAACCTCTTAGAAGTGTGCTAGCTCACAGGAGGAAGAATGTGCTTCTAAGAAAAGAGCTAGAGGATGAGAAGACACTCACAAAGGCAGAGCAGATAAACAGACAAAATCAGTTCCGAGAAAGAGGCACATACTCATCCCTGTGAACATACACACAAGAAAGCTCTACCTGGAGAAAAGAGATAGAGAGAGGCTCCCCGTGGATATGAGGTGCAGTCACCTGCTACTCACAGGCCCTTTTGTTTTTCGTTTAAATATTATTAGTTTTTTTTTAATTTGAGGAAAGAAAAAGCCACCACCCCACCCCCACACACATAAACACCAGACACATACACATACCCCCCACACACACCAAAATTAATCAGACCCAAAGATTATACAAGACAGAGCTACACAGAGTGGCCATTCACAATAGAAGCTGTGGTGTTCCATGCTGAAGTTTATACTTGCACAATCAAATATATTTTATGCGCATTTTAGGCTCATTGCTAAGGAGAAGCTGAAGTTGTAGAGAAACAAATCTGAAAAATAAACCAGGCTACATCTTTCTCTTTCATACCTATGCATAAACCACCACCACTACAACAACAACAAAGACTGCCCTGTGCCACTCAGTTGGTTCTGGTGTGTATCATTTATAAGTCAAGGTCATCGTCTTTTTCTTTCGGGCATCATGGTTTGTTACAGAATCTGAGACTTGGTCTGTGTTTTCAAACAGTAGAACAATTTATGACCCTCGTTTTTAATGCTCCTGTGTTCTGCCTTGATGACATTAGTCAATGTAAATTCAATACAATTTGGAGAGTAATGAGCTTGGGACAGACTGCTTGGACCCAAAATCCTATTTTACTCTAATTTTGGACATGTGCCTAAACTTATTGATGTCTCAGCTGCTCGTATATGGAAGGGCTGATGTGGTTGTCAATGCAAAAATCCAGCTCTCACTTCAAAAGCAGTAAGAGATACTTCACAATGGAGCTGAATATGAGTGGCCAAGGCCCAGGGTCAAAGATTTACGTTACGTCCCACTACAGTGACAATTCCATGAGGCTTTATAGCAGCGGAACAAAGAAAACTATAAACCAAGATGATAGAAAAATAATAAGGCTTCCCAGCAAAAAATCACTCCACGCACTGAAGACAGTAAAGAAAAGTCTCTTTGCTGAAAAAGCGTGCCAATGCCCAAAGAAGAGCCAGCCTGCAATAAAAGATTTTTCTAACTTATACACACACACCTTATGTAAGGCTGATGCATTTTACGTATGCTGACATCCTTAAATCTTTTTTTTTTTTTTGGAAGTCCCAGCCCCAGACGACACTTTGTTTTATTTTGGCTTTTCTTTTGTTTGTCTGTTTGTTTTTTTGAGCCAAGGTTTCTCTGTATAGATCTGCTAGCCTCAACCTCCCAGAGATCTGCCTGCCTCTGCCTCTTGAGTGCTGGGATTAAAGGTGTGAGCCACAATTGCCAGGCCCCAGGCTACACTTTGAAGGATTTAAACAGAGCAAAGACAAAAATCTGAAAGCCTGACCCCTCAGGCAGATGGAAGATTTACAGAGCAAAGACATAACCAGAATTATTTTTTAAATGTTTTTATTGAACTATATATTTTTCTCCACTCTCCTCCCTTCCTCGCTCCTCCCCTTCTACCCTCTCCCAAGGTCCCCATACTCCCAATTTACTCAGGAGATCTTGTCTTTTTCTATTTCCCACACAGATTAGATCCATGTATGTCTCTCTTAGGGTCCTCTTTGTTGTCTAGGGTCTCTGGGATTGTGAATTGTAGGCTTGTTTTTTGTTTGCTTCATGTCTAAAAGCCACTTATGAGTGAGTACATGTGATATTTGCCTTTCTATGTCTGGGTTGCTTCACTCGAAATAACGTTTTCTGGCTCTATCCATTTGCCTGCAATTTCAAGCTGTCATTTTTTTCTGCTTTGTAGTACTTCCTTGTGTAAATGTATCACATTTTCTTTATCCATTCTTCTGTAGAGAGGCATTTAAGTTGTTTCCAGATTCTGTCTATGACAAATAGTGCTGCTATGAACATAGTTGAGCACATGTCCTTGTAATATGAATGAGCATCCTTTGGATATATACCTAAAAGTGGTATTGCTGGACCTTGAGGTAGGTTGTTTCCTAATTTTCTGAGAAATTGTCATCCAAAGAGACTGTGCCAGCTTGGACTCCCACCAGCAAGGCAGAAGTGTTCCCTTTACCCCACATCATCTCCAGCATAAGCTGTCATCAGTGTTTTTATCTTGGACATTCTTACAGGTGCAAGATGGAATCTCAGAGTTGTTTTGATTTGCATTTCTCTGATGAATAAAGATGTTGAGTATATCCTTAAGTGTTTTTCAGCCATTTTAGATTCATCTCTTGAGAGTTCTCTGTTTAGGTTTGTACCCCACCTTTTTATATTGGATTATATGTTCTTTTGATGGCCAATTTCTTGAGTTCTTTGTATCTTTTGGAAATCTTCCCTTTGTCCAATGTGGGGTTGGTGAAGATCTTTTCCCATCCTGCAGACTGCAGTTTTGTCTTGTTGACCGTGTCCTTTGCTTTACAGAAGTTTCTCAGTTTCAGGAGGTCCCATTTATTAATTGTTTCTCTCAATGTCTGTGCTTCTGGGGTTATATTTAGGAAATGGTCTCCTTTGCCAGTGCATTCAAGTGTACTTCCCACTTTCTCTTATATGAGGTTCAGTGTGGTTTGATTTTGTGTTGAGGTCTTTGATCCATTTAGACTTGAGTTTTATGCATGACAATACAAAAGGATTGATTTTCATTCTTCTACATGTTGATATCCAGTTATGCCAACATCACTTATTAAATATGCTTTCTTTTTTCCATTTTATATTTTTTGCTTCTTTGTCAAAAATCAGGCATGTGTAGGTGTGTGAATTGATATCCGGGTCTTCGATTCGGTCCCATTGGTCCTCCTGTCTGTTTTTATGCTTTTATCCCAGAGATGCAGGGATGATTCAACATACAAAAAACTGTCAATGTAATCCATCATATAAACAAACCAAAAAAAAAACCCCACATGATTATCTCATTAGATGTTGATAAAGGTCTTGGAGAAAGAAGGGATACAAGGAACATACCTAAACATAATAATGGCAGTATACAGCAAGCCATCAACCAATATCAAACTAAATAGAGAGAAGCTCAAAGGATTCCAGTGAAATCAGGAACAAGACAAGGTTTTCCACTCTACCCATATCTATTCAATATAGTACTCGAGGTTCTAGATAGAGCAACAAAGGGAGATCAAGGGAATACAAATGGAAAAAGAAGTCAAACTCTCACTATTTGCTGATGATATGATAGTTTACAAAAGTAACCCTAAAAATTCTACCAAGGAACATCTCCAATTCATAAACACCTTCAGTAATGTAGCAGAATACAAGATTCACTTAAAAAAATCAGTAGCCCTCCTTTACACAGATGATAAACGGACTGAGAAAGAAACCAGAGAAACATCACCCTTCACAATTGCCACAAGTCACATGAGACATCTTGGAGTAACACTAACCAAACATGCATAAGATCTGTATGACAAGAACTTTAAATCTTTGGAGAAAGGAATTGAAGAAGACTCCAGCAAATGGAAAGATCTCCCATGCTCTTGGGTAGGTAGAATTAACATAGTAAAAATGGCAATCTTACCAAAAGCAATCTACAGAATCAATGCAATCCCAGCAAAAGTCTTCACAGACCTCGAAAGAACAGTACTCAACTTCATATGGAAAAGCAAAAAACATAAGATGTCCCCCCACAAAAAAATCCTGTATAATAAAGGAACTTCTGGACTCCTCACAATCCCTGACTTCAAACTCTACTACAGTACTAAAAACAGCCTGCCTGGTACTGGCATAAAAACAGAATTCTATTAAGTAAGAAAAAGTAAAAGCTTATGTTAAAGTTTTTTCATATGGTTGTTATCTGGGATCTTCTTGCCCATCTGACAAAATCATGTTTTTCTCAAGAAGAACTGAAGGCTTTATGGCAGCCCAGGACTTAATACTGGCTGTGACCTTGCTCTGCCCCCTGAGCATATTAGAGTGTGTTCTTTGTGGGTGGGCCTGATGGTTTGTGAATCCTGGTGAACAAATATTCACATGATAACACACTAATTTTCCTTATCACTAACAGGTCTGGTTAGTACACTTATTTTGTGGGTATTTTGAAGGCAGCAATCCCTTGGCTAAATTCTATTTTGTGATTAATGTCTCCTAAGCAAAACTATTATTAAACCTTTTATTTTATTTTATTTTGGTTTGGTTTGGTTTTGGTTTTGGCTATGAAGCCAGTCCTGGAGCTTGCTCTGAAGACCAGACTCGCCTTGCACTCACAGAGATCCACCTGCCTCTGCCCCCTCCCCCCGAATGCTGGGATTAAAGGAGTGCGCCACCACTGCCTGGTTTAGTAAACCTTTTACAACATCAAATTTATTACTTTGAAATTTTCTACATCAAAGAAACCTTACAAATACAGTATTGGATGCATCAGGTAGTAAAAAGGAAGCAAGAGAGGAAGTCTGTGCTACAGACTTCAGATGTTTCCTGACATCATTCTTAGCCTTTGGTGTGGTGGAAGCCAGGGCTCCATTTGTCCATTCCAAAAGGGAATGAGAAGCACAAGGAAGTTATGTCAAACACTGAGGAAGGCAGTAAGTGGATATTTAAGAGACTGATATAACCCAAGATAATTTGGCGCTCGACCTGCAACATCGCAGCTCTCTCTCTAGCCACAGTCTCTCAGCCTTGTGGAACTTTAATCGCTTTTTCCTCTGGGAACTTCAGTACACAGGACTAAATGCTTTCATATACACAAGACACGTCTGGAGCACCCAGTAAACACAGTGCCGTGTCGCTAGGCACTGCTTCCGGAAGCCCTAGCTGTGGTTCCTGCCGGAGACTGTTCTGTACCTCTCGGGGCTTCCGTGGCAGAAGCCAAGCTTGATCAAAATGTTCCGCTCAGGACCCAGTCCGTGTCACTTTCCTGGCAGAGTTGACACATTCATGCTTATTTCCCAAGGAGATTTATCAGGAAGACTGTGCCTGACTTTATATCCAGAACAGACTACAGAAAAATGGCGTGCCGCAGCGTATGCTATTTTCAAGTGTTGATTAAAGCCGGTGGAGCGAGGAATGGGGCAGCCAGACAAGAGTGGCACATCCAGTGCACACTGAAGAATAAAACACGCGACGCATGGAAGAAAACCTCTCCGGGAGGTCACTGGGACCAAGGAAGGAAAATCCTACCATAATTCCTGGGGCTACAGACATTTTTCTCTCCCCATCCTTGAAGTACCTACAAAACCACGAAACAAAACTAACCACACTGTTGTACAATATTTAGAATCTATTGCATTTTTGTTTAGTCTGCTAGCACAATGCTAGACCTTGGCATTTTCCATTGCTTGTAGTTTCTTTGTGGAAGGATTTAATCCCATTAGGTGGCAGCTGTCCTTGATCCAAAATAACATTCACTCTCTCTTCTTTGTTTCAGATGCAAACCAGAAACATTTGTAACTTGCTTTCATAGTATCTAAAGCACTTGAGTTTTTAATTGATTTTTTTAGAGCAGCTAAACTTGCCGTTGGAGAATTCTTTGAATTTTCAAACAAAGCCCAATGCCACAGAAATCCTGCAGAGTCCCGGAATAAAGCAATATTATATCCTGAAGAATGCATTGATTTCAGGAGCAGCCATGCTAACATTCATCAACAGTGTCCTTCACTGCCCCCAATAGACACATATAAATGGCCTCCTGCTAGACAAGATTGTCATGGACTGTAGCCTGCTCACTCTCTCCCCACACACCTCAGACTCTCAGGCTACACTTATCAACCAGAGCTACAGAGTCCCCAAGGAAGCATCCAAAATATCAGAAAGCCACGGCTCTGTGCAGGGAAGCTGAAGGAAAAGAAAACAACCTTTACATTCCGAGCTGGTTTCCGTAAGAGCATCTGGAAAGACGTATGGGGAAAACATCAGGGACATGATGACTCAGGGCAGAGTCCCCAGAGTCACCTTTGCTCCTTCAACAACTCACATTGTCTACCAACTGCTTCATTAAAGCTTTCTGGATGATTTTCTTTGGTTAAATGAAGAAACAAAAAGGAGGTGAAAAGATCTCATGTCTAGCCCTCACATTCCTCAGATCACAGCCAGCTAACTCCTTCCATCTTTTCTGTTAAGGCAGCCTAGAAGGAGGTGGGGACAAGAGAAATATAACATACTAGGAGGTTTTGTTTACCCCAGTTTTCTATGACATTAACAGACTGCATCGCAGACATTAGACTATACACACCAAATCTCCTTTGTTTCTAGCCATCAACTGTGACAAGCATCCTCTTATGCCAGCAGATAATTTAAAGTATTCTGTTTGGATGGAAACCTCTTCTACTGCTAGAACTTTCAGAAAAGCAAGTGCTTTCCTCACATACATAGACCTCAGCAAGAAGAGTACAAAGGCTCACTATCAGCAAGATGTATCAAAGCTGGTACTAGAGAGTACCTATGCCTCTGATGGCCTGTGTATAAAGAGTTTCACTATTCTATCATTCAAATCGAAGGCCGGTGATATTCTTGACTGTCTTTGGGGGAGTTCTTTTGGTGGTGTGGTGTGGATTCTTACAATATCATGTGAAAATATAGTATTTGATGTAAGGTATATGTCTAGCTTTGTAATCCCTGCTCTTCCCTGTATGGCCCTGGTACTGAGTGAGTGTCTGATCTCCCTTATGTATGGAAGGTTGAAGGTAAGACTCATCAAGATCTATTGAACAGCCTGTTTCTCGATATTTCTTGAAGCTGCAAGATGATAAATATTTCCAGAGCTCCTATCAACAGCCAGAATAAAAATAAAATGTGCCTAATCAAGAAAAGAAGTCTTTTTTTTTAAATCCCAAGATCCGAAGAGCTAGGGAGACCCAGTGAGGAGAAAGCTTTAAAGGAGAGGGAGGGAAGCTATGTGAGCCGATGTGGGATTCTGGGTTATGTTTTGTGGTTTTTATCCATGGTTCCCAGTGCATCACTGCTTCCCAAGGCAGGCTACAAAGACCAGAATTTTTCTTCTTCTGAGCAGGTCACAGAAACGCTGATCTCCCCATGCTACCACCTCAGAGCTACTGATCATAAAGTGATTCTTCCTCTTCCCTAGTCTGATGGTAGATGACTGACCTCTACTTGAGAAAACAATCTGTCACACACCTACACTATAGTAAGACCGAGAAAAAGGTGGAAAGTCCTTGGTGGGGTTCCCTACCCAGTCTATTAACAGAGCATTAAGCATTTTTTTATGTTTTAATCTGGTTGTCCATACTTAAATCATGCCCAGGAAATGATGTTTCCATGAAAAACCAAGAAAGTACAGGTATACCAATCTTCATCTACCACAAGGGGATAGGGAGAAGGCAGTACACTCATACCGGCCACATACCCCACCATGTACATATTTTCATCTGCATCCTCTATAACCGTTTTTAAAAGTAGTGAATATAAGTGAGTATTTCCCTGAAGTTTTTACTGTGTAAGAAAATTCACCAAATCCAAAGAGAAGATGATGGGAGCTTTGGTTTATAGATGATGGATCAGAAACACAAGCCAACAGCTGACGTCTGAAATGAGTGGAGGCAGTCTTGAGACTGGATCCTTAAATGGAGAGATCTCACATCATCTCCAAGTACATCATGCCAGAATCCAATTAAAATTAAGGGACATCCAGATGGTTTCCACTGCAGGACTGATGGCTTGCTTGGTATGCGAGGAAAATTACAACCACACACACACACACATTTAGCATCTAATTTTTATGGTGTGCAAGGAGAAGAAAAACAGTTTGCTTTACAACTCAGATTCTGATTTTTAGCTTTGCTGCTTATGGTGCTTGTCACCTTTGGTGGACCGAGTGCGTTGGAGGCAGATGATTCAAAGCAAGCAATATAATTCCCTTTTACGTGTGGATTTTGATAACAGAACCCAGATCCCTTTGAAAGAACACTACATTTGAAGATAGTGTTACCCTAAGGTGTAAAGACATGGATCCCAGACAAAGACATATTTCTAGACAGAAAAGAAGCATAATTTTATGAAGGGCTTAGACCCATGGGTTAGATCTTTGGGTTATTTTCTTGCAATTTAAGTTTAATCTATTGCTGTGAACTAAATATGTCCCCTAACATACATGTGTTGAAAATGGATCCCATTGTTGCCATGTTGGAAGGCAGGACCTCTGTAGAAGTGTGCAGACCACAAAGGGGGTTTGCTTCCATCTGCATTTCTGCCACACGGGGATCAGAAGTATGTGTCTTTTTTGAAGCAGATGGCAATACCTGGAACTTGAACCTCTCAGAGTCTACCAATCTGAGAAAACAGATTCCTGTCTGCCCTTCATAAATTACCCAATTACTGTAATATCAGTACAAGTGGACATAGGTATCCATCTTTCTAGTCTCATCTAATGAGCAGATGAGTAAGTACGCTGGAAAGGTTGGAGTGGAAACATCAAGAATGAGCAGACAAGAATGGCTTTATTGTCGTCTGACCAATAGCTATTACTCCTATGGACAACAAAGACTCGGGGATAAACTCATGACATTAGAGAGAAAGAAGGCAGCTTTGGAAGAAATGACAGTGTTAACTAGCTTGGGAGCTGTAGATACTCATACAATATAGAGGGTGGACAGTTGAGAGAGGTGGAGCAATGTGAGATGCAGAACACTTTAGGTCGAGAGTCACAGCACAGCAGATCAATTTGAGAACCTACTGCCCAAGGTTCACCTTTACCCTGTGTGCACAGTAGGAGGCTAAAATCAAAAGAGTAGTGTTTTTTAAACTGTGCCGATAACAAATCCATCAGCACTTAAATAAGAACCCTTAACTGCAGTTATCCAGGCAACTTCTAGGTGCATCTTTCGAGCAAACTATTAAATGGATCACATGAGAAGGCGTATGAAAGTATTCTCAAAACCTTAAGGGAGACTTCCAGAAACGCGCAGATTAAGAATACGGGGATTTTACAGACACAGGTGCGAGGAAAATTGCTTCTCGGCAAGTTCCTTGGTACCAAGCTGTGGCTTGTAAGTGTCCCTCCAGGGCCCATGAGCTAGGGTTCACTTTCCAGTGTGTGAAGCTATTGGCAAGTGATGAAACTTTTGGGAAAGGTCTGATCACCAGGTGTGATGGTGCAGATCTTTAATCTCAGCATTAGGAGGCAAGGGCAAATGGATCTCTGTGAGTTTGACACCGACCTCTTCAAATACCAAGTTCCAGGACAGTCCAGAGCTATATAGTATGACCTTGTCTTTTAAAAAGGGGTGTGGGTGGGCATCTGATCTATATACTGAGGAGGCTATTGAGGCCCTCCCATCTACCCTTTCCTTTTGGCTTCCTAGTGCTAATGAGGTGAACAGGTCCCTCAGTCACGTGTTTCCACCGTGATACAGTAAGCATCTGCAGACCCAAGGCAACAAAGACAACCATGGACAGAAACTTTTACAAACCATGAGACAAAATAGACTTTTCTTCCTTAGTTTAAGTTTAGCTCAGGTGTTTTGCCACAGTAGCACAATCCTGACTAATACAATAGCTTTGCTCAGAAGTCCAAAGGGGAATCCTGAGATATAAATCAGAACCAGAACAGAATGCAAAGCTGATGGCATTTGTCAAGTGGGGTTGATGCAAACTGAGAACCTAGGAGCCTGTGGTTGGAGAGGTAAGCCTTGGATCTATGTGAAGACAGGAGGACAAAAGCTAACTCTTTGCACAGGGCACAACTAAAAATTTATACAATTTGGGAAAAGATATCTTTAGGAACTTTTCTAATCAACTCAGAAAGAGAGAAAGAATGCTTACTAATCATCCAAAGACATAAGCAAATAGGAGATCAACTTAAGGGAAATTTTAACCATATATATGCATTGCCACACGTAGGTAAGGAAGCTGAATCTATTCAAGTAAGCAATATGAAAAGTTAAGTCATAAAATTTGCATGAGAAGCCGGGTTTGTACTATTAAAAAATCTGTCTGTAGTGGAAGCACACTCGAAACCACTCCTAGACAGTTTCTGTTGTTTGTTTCTTTTTTCTTCTTCTTCATTTTCCTCTTTCACAGCCAGAGAAATGAGTATCTCCAGAGAAAAGTAGGCTCTGCAGAACATGGATTCACAAACTGCAGAGTTACAAACTTCATGAGGAAATGAGCCACCGTGAAGGAGAGTTGGGACATAAAACAAATGAAAATTAGCCGTCCAAATCTTGAGCATAATGAATTTGAGATGGTGTAGATCTTAAAAAAATTAAATAGAACTCCTGGGAATGAAAATGGCAGCCAGAAACACAAAAAAAATACTAAGGAATGTAAGTTTTAGTGTGGTAAGAGTTTACCTGTTTTTGTATAGTGATGATAAATATTCTGAGAACAATGGAGTCTATGCAATAATTATTAATGTCCTGTCTGAGAATCCACATGAAGTTCTGAAGACATCAGAGTCAATTAAGATCTATCCAGTTCCTGACCTTAAGGAACTTTCATCCTAGAGAACAAAATTCCAAAAGTCTTAGTAATGAAGTGCTGCAGCTGAATCAGAGAATGACAAGAGTTCTCACGGAGAAGTGATGAAGCCTATTTTCTGGACTTGCTTGAGCAGAAGCTGGTCACCAAAAACTTTGTAGAACTATTTGATATAAGTTTTGAAAGAAGGATGTCATTTTTAGATTCCCTAAAATGAGGAAGATATTAAGTAGAAGGTACACAGTAGGCAAAATGCCACAAAGCTCAACAGCAGGATGTGAGAGTGGAGGAAGATGAGCTGGAGTGGACCATGAGCATCCTGTGGAATCCAGAAGGATGTAAAAAGGCTCAGGGACAGGCTGCTTGGTTTAAATCTTGGGTCTGTAACCTATCAATAATAAAGCCTTTTCAAATCACTTAATCTCTCTGAATTTTAGTTTCTTCTATTGTAAAGGAAGGAGGAAAAACTCCAAATGTTTCAGGCATGATGTAAGCCCATGAATGTGAACACTTGTCAAGTTCCTAGGACAATTGAGGACCATGGCTCTTACTCCTTGAAGTTTAGTGTGAGATCTTCATTGAAGTAAAAAAA
>LOEQ01002601.1:164212-194627 GCA_001685075.1 Bramus lutescens | reverse complement strand
AAAACCTGACAGATCTGAATGGAGCCATTGAAAATTAAGTGGCTCCAGGTACATTTGTTATGCCTTCAGCTTTTCATGTATTTTTTCCTGAGACTAATTTAGGTTTAAAATACTTGCTCCTTAAATTGCATCTTGGTAAAATCTTAAGAAAGAAATCAATAGCTAATTATTGCATGTTTGATTTACCTCTGTGTTACCCTCAGGGAAATAAAATATGTTCCTTCTGTAGCTAGCAAGGGACTCCACACTCATTCAGAGGACATGGAAAGGATCTCAAATTGCAAATGGAGACTGCAGTTCTGTTTCCTGGCCACCCAAGCCTGAATAATCTATATTAATTACAGCACTGTTTGGCCAACGGCTCAGGCATATTCCTAGCTAGCTCTTATAACTTAAATTAACCCATCTCTATTAGTCTGTGTAGCAAAACAAGGCTGTAACTTACTGGTAAGGTTCTAGCATCTTTCTCCTTTGGCAGCTACATGGTATCTGCATGACTCTGCCTTCTTTCTCCCTCTAACTCTGGATATCCTGCCTAACTATATTCTGTCCTGCTACAGGCCAAAGCGGCTTCTTTATTAACCAATGTTAATAAAACATGTTCACATCATACAGAGGAACATCCCACATCATCCAACTAGAACCAAGAATGAGGGTCAATCATGCACATGGCCTGCCAAGAACCCATCCTGTGGATGGCAGCCATTGCTCTGCTGCCTTATACTTCTTTAAAGCATGGAATTGGGGAGTCAGATTGCACCTCTGGGGCATTTGTGCTTTACTTGGACACACAAACTGGGACAATATAACCTGCAGTTTCCTATTTTAAGCCTCTTCTGAAGTAATTCTCAGCTATATATTGAAGAAATCAGTTAATGGCAATCCATTCCACAGTGTTCCAAACAATCAACCTGCCTATGCTCCTATGAAGCCAGGCCACACCAGTGAAGGACTTGCTAAGAGAAGACTTGGTCCCCCTATTGGTCCCCTCTCTGGAACTGCTCACCTTAAAGAGTGAAACATAAAACTGCTAACCTAATCAAAATGTCAAAATTGCTCTCGATAAAGGCAGCATCTTTGAGACCGAGACTGGTCTATAGGTGATTTCATACCCAAAGTTGGTTTGTAAAGTGCTTTGAGAATAAATTTCCCCATAGCTATTTTGTTATCAGGAAAAGGAGGTTTCCAAGCTACCACACACTGTGTTTATAGAATGCCATTAGCAATGCTACTTTAACTAGGCATTGTCACTAACTGCAAAGGACAAAAGTGATACATTTGAGTACAAACTATTTCCTTCTCCCTCAATGACTCTATCAGTTCTGGGAAGTACAAAGATGGAAATGAAGTTGATTCCTTCAGTGTAGATTGAGAGTTTTTATGTTTCTACATTTGGATAGGGTAAGAAACACTTGGTATAAAATATTGACACTCTGTCCTGCGGACTGTAGGCATTTGGGTAGGTAGGTAGAAGTGAAGGGACAAATTGAGTAACAAAGCCACTTTAATATGTAGAGAAGAGCCACCTATTTGGAAAAATTTGAATGTGGTCCTAAAGAAGTGGAGGAGCTGACCTTTTCTTTAGATAGGGAGCAAGAAAACATGTGGCCAGAATATTGTAACTAAATACTCTAATATAAATCATATGCACATTGGGAGTGTCTCTTAGAACCAAACCACAAGGAGATACCTCTTGTTAAACTTCTCAGAAGCAGAGGGTTCCATGGGTCTAAGCACTTCCTTTAGTGTTAGTTCAAGGTCAGACCACACGTGAGGGAAGAGGAAGGGCTGCTTGCCACAGAGCTGAGGGATGCTTCATGACAACAGCTGACATCATTAAGGTTTAAAGCATAGGATACTAACTATTTGGGAAACAAAATAAAAAGAAAAACTTGAATAATTTGGATGTTTTGTGTGTATTTATGTGTGTGTATGTGTAAAGGTGTGTGTATGGTTGTGTATGTGTATGGATGTGGGTGTGTGTATGTGTATGGTATATGTGTGTATGGTGGTGTGTGTAAATGGTGGTGTATGTACATGTATATGTATCATGAGTGCGTGTGTATTTAAGTAAGTGTATGTGTATGGTGTGTATGTGTGTGGTGGTGGTGTGTGTGTGTGCATGTGTATGAATGTGACTGTATGTGAGTGTGCATGTATGCATGTGTGTGTGTGTAGGTGTATGCTTATCTCACTGTGTGTATGGAAGTGAGAGGATAACCTTGGGTTTCAGTCCTCACCTTCCACACTGATTGAGACAGGGTCTCTTCTTTCATTTGTCAGTGCATGGATTATCTGTCCCACAATATTACAGCGATTCTCCCATCTCTGCCTCCCATACTGCCAGAGGAGCACTAAGACATGTACTACCATGTCTCGTTTTCATGTGGGTAAATGGGGATTTGAACTAAGTTCCTCGTGTATGCACAGTAAGCATTTTAGCTCATTGAGTCATCTTTCCAGCCCTAGTGAATGAATGCTTATTTCTTATACTTCAAATGAATGACTCATTGTTGTCCATGTGTATTCTCTTAATGACTACAGCATCAGACAAGTACAAACAAAAACAAAAATGCAGAGAGAAAAGGTCACAGTAAAGGTCACAAAGTGGTAGAACTGAGATTTGAGCTCAGACACTTGTACCCCAGAATATGATTTCCACAAAGGCTAAGGATCAAACAGAGGGTCTCATACATGCCAGGCAAGCCTTCTACCACTGCAATATACTCTGGCCTTAAAGCATGTACGTTAATCAGCCAAATCCCTGAAAACATAATTGCCTCTGAGCCAGCTTGGATTTGTAGACTAAAAGATGCTCCAGGCTTTTGTGTTCAGCCTCCGTGGTGGTTTGAAGGAGAATAGCTCTCATAGGCTCAAATATTTGAGTACTTGGTGCCCAGTTGGTAGACTGTTTGGGGAGGATTAGAAGGTGTGGCCTTTCTGGGGGAAGAATGTCACTGGGGGTTGGACTTGAGCCATTCCCAGTGTTTCTTATTCTGCCTCATTGCTGTGTCTCAGGATGGGAGGTCTTAGCTACTTCTACAGTGCCACGCCTGCCTGTCTGTTGCCATACTCCACACAATGATGGTTATGTGCCCTAAACCTCTGAAACCATAAGCCCAAATAAACTCTTTCTTCTCTAAGTCGCTTTGATTATGGTGACTTATAATAGCAATCCAAAAGGAAGTAGGACAGCCTCATTATTTGATGAATTTGGTACAATGTAGTGAAACTGAGAGAGGATGATGCATTGATTTAATGAGAACGAACTTCATTGAAATGGCGCTCCTCTTGATAGTTAACTTGCTATTGCTGTCTGTATTAGAGTGTCTGGAATCTTTCCAGTTCTACATCTCTGGTATCTTTATACATGACCATAAAGCTAAGGAAGTTCTGAGTGACTCCACTATCTACATCTATACATGGCAGCCGCTACAGGTGCATCGAGAAGGTGATGGCTACTGTGGGACTGAATTTTAAGAATCAATTTGTTTGTGAATGATTTTTAGCTTCTTGGGTCAAAAAGCTGTATCAATGAAAACACAAAAGATAGATTCTGCCATTGCACCGGTAAATACTGGAAAAGAGAAGGTCGTGCCAGCAATCAGAATTATGGTGAGCAAAGAGAAAATGCATTTAAATTAGTGAAACAAATACATTACTGGAAAATGATTTTTAAATATAGAAAACATTTATACACAACAAAATACAGATTTTAAAAGAACATAGAATTTCTTACCCTGAAGCACAGCGAGATCATCTTTAATTGTTTTTTTTTTTATTTTGGAAAATGCCTTGCAGTAAATTATTCTTGGAATTTGAATGTCTAAGTGCAGGAGACACACAATTTCATTGATGGAACCAGATGCTTAAAGAAACTGGACTGCAGTGGTAAAGGCAGCAACAGACCTTCTCACAAATAGAATCAAGATGTGCACAGCAGGGTTAGCAGATCCTGCACCTGCTCCACAAGCAAAGGCTGATAGCAAATCATGCTCCACGTTGTACAACACGTCAGGTAAACACACTAAGTACATGTGCAGTCAGACATCATATGTCCTTCCCTTTAAATGCTCCCTTTAAATCTGTCCAATGACACCTCCACAACTGAAACACAAACTTTCCCATCTCATGTTCAGACAGGCTAAAAGAGTCTGCAGACCTCATACTCACCTTCATTGTTCAAAGCCTTCCAATTGCTTCCAAAATAAGCTTCATCCTCCAAATCCCCTATCCTATAATATCTGTAAGTTCCCATCTGTTACGGTATCCTATCCTTATTATCTGATGAGCTTGAACTCCTCAAGTTAGACTCTGTCAGTGAGCCAAAATGGGCTATGACTGCTCAGTTGTTTTTCTCCCTCCTCACGGTGGCAGGTAGGGGAAGCACTTTTCAGTCAGGAGCCAGAAGCTTCCACATTATGCTAGCATAATATATAAAAGAGGTTTTGATACATATGATGCCATATTTTAAGTTGGGGAAGAACTGTCCTGAGAACAACATGTAGATACTCTGATGGCTTAATCTTGACTAAATAAATGGTTTCAAAGTGTCCAGGGAATGGTAAGTGAAGTAGAAGTGTCTGTTTAAAGTACTAAGTTAGAGCCAGAGACATGACTTAGCAGTTAAGAGTACCTGACTGCTCAGTCATGAGGCTCAGAGTTGGGATCTCAACACCCACATTAAGTGGCTCATGACTACCTGTAACTGCAGCTCCAGGAGATCTGACATCCTCTGCAGGGAGGTGCATATTCTCCAACACACACACACACACACACACACACACACACACACCACACATACACACACACACGAAACATCATGTTTTAAAATTCTAAAAACGTAAATGTATATTTAACTGAAGCCACTACTTAAAAAAATGTTAAGGTAGGAATGACTGATATGTTCAATGTGCCAGAGGGTGTTTACCATCTGCTAAAGGATCTTGATGGCATGAATGAATCTCTAGCTGAATAAATCGTCACTTCTTTTCTCATAATTAATTCATGTTATCCAGATCCTTTAGTAGATGTATAAATCAACAATCAAATTCTAGCTGGTTGGTGCCAGCCACCACTAAAGAAGCAAATAAAACATTCTGCTCTTTGCCTGTGCTTTGGCCTCACTCAAACATCAAGTGCAACATAGCAAGAAGCAATTTTATCAAAATATTTAAGAGCTGAGAATCATTACATAATGCTCGTCTATTTGAAAAGTTGTATATTTAATTTCTTCAATCTGTATTGTACCGATTGTCAAAATGAGATCCAAAGAAAGACTGAGATAGAAACACGAGTTACCTGAAGAACTTTCCAACACAATCTTAAATCCATCAGGAATCACCCCCCCCATTTTCAGTGTTTTCAATTATTTACTTATGTGTGATATTTGAGGGGGGGATACTACTTATTGAAAAGAATTTGGCATTGTATATAAATTCTGTGCATAGATTGCCTGCTGCTGAGTCACTAGGAGGCTCTGGGGAGAACTAGATGGCACTGAGTTTGATCAGAGAAGACAGATCATATATTTTAAAGGAATTCTCCCAGCAGTTCAGCTCCACAACAGAAACTGCTGGTTTCGCTTCCGAGCTTTTCGTTTGCTGGTGCTCTGAGGATTTAGGGATGGACAGAAACTCAGAGAATGGGTTCACATTGAAGGACTGTGTCCGACTGCAGGCTCGTGGGAAGATATCTGTCTGGAATTTCTTGGCTGCTTTTTCATATTTTAAACTCCCTAGAATAAATTCTGTTCGATTCCTTACATTGGAACACCACAGATTTATAGTTTAGCTGAGGAAGCAGTTGCATCTCATCATAATGTCAACTAGAGGGGTTAAGGCGTCTTTATGTGTGGGGCTGGGGGAACATACAACCTAGATAATGGACGACCATGCAGTCAAGCCTTGAAACCAGCCTTCTTCCTGCATCAGGGTAGCCTCCTGGGGTCGCTGTCAATTAAGAGGACCCACTTTCTAAAGAGGTCGCTGATGATGGCAGCCATCATCTATGCTGAGCTTTTGTGTTCTCCGCATCCCACAGGTACAGAGAAGCCCTGCTAACTGGAGTAAGACGCCTTCCAACTTGCTTTTGCCTCACTGAAAGTCTTGTTATTTAGGAGTTAATTGTGCAGTCTGCAGCCTGTCTCTGCTCCAGGAACTTGCTGCCTGCTCTCCGATCATTTGCCTGCCTGTTATTTCTCTCAGCAAATGAAGGTCAATGACTGAAATCATCAGACTGTAGGCAGCTTCTTCTCCATTAGCTAGCACCAGCAGTGCGATCTCTGATCAGGACAGACTTCTGCACTTGGTTACCAAGGACCTGAGAATCTGGGGATTATTCAAGAATTTCATTATTGGTTTCTTTTCTACCCACTATTACCTATAATAGTTGATGACTTACAGCCCGAATGCTGTTGCAAATTTGTAGATGGGTCCTGTGCCATCTACAAATGAAAAGAGATGAGCATAGTCAGCTCGTCATATATCCAGAGCAAAGAACTATGAGCTTTAGTATACAAAAATAAAGGCAACTCTGTATGGTCAGGTGGGGTAGGTGGGAAGTCTGACGCTGTAGAAAGGTCTGGATAATAAGGAAGCATCAAAGGTTCCTGTATGTTAGACTTAGAAACACTTGGTTACATTGCAATCACCCAGAGGAGTAGCAGCTCCTCAGAGCATACTGTTCTGTGAGCTTTTATGCAGGGCAGTGTGGTTCTATGAGGAAATAATTCCCTCCTCATCTATCTTTCTTTTCATTTCAATTTTAATACATCAAGTTGTCTGAAACACCTGTATAGATACTCCACTAAAATGTTTTTCATTAGGATCTGGTGGATGAGACAATTCATCCTCTCCAGGGAACTTTATAAGCTACAGGGCTGTTTTTAGCTTCGAAGTCAAGAATTATTTATAATAAACTGAATAAAGGCTTTCAATGGAACACACCCGATTATGTTCTCCAGTTCTCCAACATCCATACATAGGAGAAAAATAAGTGAGCCAACTTGAAGTATCTATTTGAAACTGTGTTAAATCTATTCATTATTACATTTATTTATATTTGTAGAAAGAAGACTATCTGTTTGTTTAAAGATTTTAAATCTGGTATCTTTGCGAATATTTGGATTATTTGCCCACAGAATTTTAATCTTGACTCAAACAGTCAAAATAACTTCTTCTGTCGCATCTTAACCCCTTTTGTTCATGCATCAATTTGCTCTCTATTCTTGAACAAAAGCTCACACGTTTGTTTCCCACTTTTCAGAGATGGTTCTATCTTTGCTGTCTCTTGTGAAGATGACTTCAGAGTCGTAGTACAAACACATAGTATCATGAAAAAATAAACTAGAGGGTTTTGTTTCTGTTTTGTTTTGTTTTAAGAACAACAAATTGCTTTTGCCTGCTGTTCGGGTTTCTCTTGGCCCACTGCTTGTTATAACTTAGGTCCATTCTGTGTATTTGAGCCCTTGCTACAATGCAAGAGCTAGACTTTCAGAATGGTTTGTACCTGTTACTATTGGAAATGATAGTCACCAAAACAAGTCCTTCTGTCCACAGTTCTCAGAGAAAACCTGGAAACTCTTTTAATTGCTCTTCCATTTTGAAAAGCCCAAGTGTGTGCCTATATTGGTGAATAAGCTGCAAAACAGCTCAGGGATGGTACAATGAGAGATGGGTCTACAGAAGTTGGTCACAATGGTGGACACCCATCCATCACACCATTGCCCAGAAACACACAATCTTGTCTGCTAATGTGTGCACCAGGCCACACGAAGCTTCCTGTTCCACCTTCTCCTGAGGCCGCATTGTTAAAGAATTGACTTTCATAATCTGTTTTTAAGAATCAATATTTCTTTTCCTATTTCCCTCTGCTCAGATATAATGTGATTTGAACTAAGAGTGGTTATGCTTTGGGAAAATATCCAGTCACCCTTCCTCCACACTGCACACTATTTTCCCTTCTGTTGGACAGGGACACGGTTGCCATAGCTGTCACTCTGGGAGGCACAGATTCTCATGTGTCCCATCTTCGGAGAGAGCAACTTCACTGTGATCTCTGCTGAACTCGATTTGCTGTAATAGCCAAATGTCCCAATTACTCTCAGCTCTCTCAGAAAGTTATTTTTAGGAGATGGTAGGATTCTGCAGTGAAGTAAGACCTATTCCAAATATTTATATCTTCTACTTAAGGAAATACTGATGAAATACAGAGGTTATTCCACAGTAAGTAAATAATAGAGTAATAATAACAGTCATGAGGGTGTTTTTGTGAGGTATTCTTGCTCTGATTTCTCCTCAGGGGAGGGAACACACATATTGAAAATATCCATATTGAGTGGCCAGGTGACAGTTGCTCGTAGTCACCCATGTTAGATGGGCTGAGATTTAATAAGGCAAGCAATCACAGGTGAGATTGTATGGCTAAAGGGGTTGTGTCTGTCTGGAATAATCAATGGTTCTGACAAAGGCACAAACCAGAAAAAAATTGTCATGTTTATAACTTCAAGTAATAAAATACAAGCTCTCATCCCTTAAAACTGCACACAATTTGCATACAGAGATTTTTGTGAATGTATTTAAGAATAGTGAAAATTTCATTAAAAACATGAAATATGTGATCAATTTGGGAATGAATATCACAATATTTTAAAGAGATTTTTTTCTTTATAGGGTATCACAAATATATCTTTACTTTCTTTCCTCTGGTTATAAGCCAGACTCCCCATTGAAAAGCAGTATGTTATCAAATAATTTGCATTTGAGTCAGGTATAGGGTTGATTTGGAGGCCTTATTTATTTGTGTCCTGGAGGATTTCCCTTCAGGCAAACCAGACAGAAGCAACAACAATAATCTTATTTAGAAGGAGGCCAGGAGGGCAGAGGGTTGGAAGCCCCAAGGGCTGGAGCTCAATAAGGTCCCTGTCATTCTGAGACCAAAGGGTTGCCCCAGCCCAGGTGAATAATGACCAAGAACACTTTGTGACTGGTGACAATACTGTTTGGGGAGCTAATTGATGTCTTTCTGTTCCAAGTGACTAATGTTCTTCTTGCAGTGGCGACAGTAATGCCATCAAAAGGTAAAATAAATGGCTAGCTAACAAGAAATAGAGAGAAGGAAGCCCCATTGCCATTCCTGAGATCTCTGCTTTGCCTTGCAGGAAGGGAAACTTCTTTGTATACGTGAGGTGTTCTGTAAGAATGCCTTTGAATTAGCATAACTACCAAAAGACTGGCTACGTTTTGGCATTGTGGCCGGATACCGCAAATCTGCTGAAATGGAGGTAAATTGAAGTGCAGGTCCACCAAGAAGGCTGAATCCTCTTAGCACGAAGGCCCTGATGCAATGTCCTGACTAAAGGGACCGTGTGTCACTGGGCACATTATACTAGCTTACATCTCTTGCTGCTGTCCCATCCAGCCATTGTTTCTCTTCCTGCCGTTTCCTAGCATGCCCATACCCATCTCCCCCTTCCAAGGCTGGTGTGCACATTCTTTATTCCTCTGTGCCAGCACCACTCTTACCTACTCCTGTTGCCCATATTTTGTCTTAGACGGTGCTGCATTGAGGTGGTCTTATTCAAGAGTTCTCCTTTTTACCAGATATCAAGTAATTTGATGATTTACCATGGTAGATCATAAACATTGCTTGGATGAAATAAGATAAAATGCACAGCTCATTTAATGGAAACTGACTGGCTCGTCACTCAGTAATCTGGTAAGCCAAGAGCACGTCAAGGTATGCCATGTACTCGTTGCAGGTAATTGTCAAATAGGAATAATAATATTTCATAGGGTGACTGAGAGGATTAAATGAGATAATGCATGTTATAATTAATGAGCTCAATTTCACCCACTGTTATCAGCACCAGGTACAAGGTAGGTTCCTGAGTTGTTTATGTGGTTATCACAATCCTAAGGAGTTACGTTACATTGACTAGCATAGACTATGTTTTCTAGATACTTGCGTAAAGTTTAAAATTGAACGTTCATTTCTTTAAGTGAATTGAAGTGAAACAGTCCAGCCGTGAGTAAGGGAAGACTGGAAATGCAGCTCCTCTAGGCTGGAGCAGGATGTGCTGTAGTGCAGTAAATTAAACTTGCCTTCAGCTGCTCTGTCTACTCATCAAGGTGAGCCAAGCTTCTGTCAGGCAGGCAACAAAGAGCACAGATTTAATTTATTTGACACCCAGGATAGGTTTAATAAAGCTTGTGAATTGTTGTTTGAAAAAGGAAGGAAAGAAACTCCTAATAACTGGCTAGACTCATTCACCACTCTTTAGCTCCTGGTTTTCTGCAAGTTGGTGTGGATAAGGGATCCAAAATTTAGAGCCCAAGGGCATAGGTCTCCACTCAAGAAACGCAATACATGTTACTGGACCTCTTTAGGCCTCCAAAAGTACGAAAAAATACAGAACTAGAACTTTGATGACTTTACTTACTGATAGTTAATCTTCATTGTGAATTTGACAGGATTTAGAACCACGTGAGAGCAAACCCCTGGACATTTGCATGTAGGGGTTTCTGCGTCCTTCAAGGTTGGGAGAGCTATCCTAAATGTGGGTGGCACCACGGCATGGTATGGACTGAATAAGGAAGCGGCATGCTGGTTGAAGACCCACATTCACCATTCTTTGTCTCTTGACTGTGGGTGCTATGTGGCCAGCTACCTCACCCTCTGGCAACCATGGTTCCCCCTCAATGCTGAACGGTACACCTGACCTGGGAGGCAAAAGAAAACTCCCCTTTTTTTGATTACTTTTGTCAGGCGTTTGACTACAGCCATGAGAAAAGTAGCTCTCTGGTGCACCCGTCATGCTGCTATGTACAAGTGTTTTTCATCTGTGCCTGTGAGATGTGAGAATTTCAATAAATACCTACGTAAAGCTTTAAATAAAATTGTGTATGTAATGGAAACACTGCTGTAAACAAAGTAACATGGACTTTGTTATCAGAGGAACCTTGATTCTAACCTTAGCTCTGTGACCCCACTAGGCTCTCTTTTCACCTGTACAATGAAGTGGCGGTATACACATCACAGAGAAGACATGAAGATAACATAATATGTGGAAGTGATGCCACAGTACCTGCCATTCTGGACATAATAGAACATCACTGATTCATTTCTGACCATTATCCAAAGAACTGACGTAAACTTGTGTGGCTGTGCATGCCTGTAATCCCAGCACTTTGGAAGCTGAGACGGGAGGACGGTAAACTTTAATCCAACCTGGACTATGAAGTGAGAGCCTGTTTCAAAAACAATGAGGAGAGAGAGGAAGACAGGAGGGGAAGGAAGAGAGAGGGAGATGTGTAGAAGTTAATTGAATATGGTAACACAAAAATAATTCCAACATGAATTGGTTCTAATGGACTACATTGCTGTGTCTGTTTCAACACAGCCTTCAACATAAATTTCAATACAGAGAACAACACATATGGAGAGGACCAAGTGGTTTGAGATTTGGAAATACTCTTTGAAAATACTAAAATACGCTCTTCCTTCAAAGTCCTAATAAAAATTAATATCTAAGAATAATACTAAAATATGCTCTTAATAAAAATTAATATCTAAGAATAATGTAATGTATTTTTGTCAGAGCATTAAGCCTTTGCATTATAGAAGAGGCAGAATAATTAATTTAGATTAGTTATTATAAACAAAGTTTATCTAGTTTCAAATATTCACTAGTTCATTATTTCAAACATTTTAAAGCTTTTCTCAAAATTGATTGCATGCTTTTGTTTTCAACAGTTAAACTTTCTTCTAATGCCTTTTTAATGCTAATCAAATAGAAATTTGGCTTTTGCAAGCTATTGAAAGGCTTGCATTTCTTCCATGGCTCCAGATATATGTTTATGTGCTCTTGAAGATTTATGTCTTAGTATGTATGTCAATTTTTAACTTATATATTGCAATTGCTTGCTTTAATAAATTATGAAATCATTAGGCTCCTTAATTAAGCAGTGCTTTAATGGTACAGTGGCCACCTCTGCCTTACTGTGCAGTGGTAGAATCTTTGCTTTATATTTCCTGTGTTAAAGGATGAATAAATTAATCCAGGACATCCCAATTTTCAAACAAATCCATGGCTTCTTTTGGGGGAACAAATCGGTTTTTCAGTAATCTTAAAATATGAACCCCCCATGCTTTACCATTAGACTTTAATACAAGGAAGAATTCAGAGGTCTTTTATGTTTTTCATGATAATCTAGAATTTTTATTTGATTCCAGGTAATTTTAGACAATAGACATGAAGAACTGTTTTCTCTTGAATAAATAACAAATTACATCAATGAAATAAAATATACTGTAGGCTTAATACATTGTAAATATTACAGAAGTACTACTTGGCTATAGTAATTTAATGACTGAAGCTACATTTAATAACAATCTTACCAGTACTTGTATACAAAATATTATACAGATTACTGACAAAGACATCACAGCAGTTTCAATGATGCTACCAGCTTAACAAACATCTAACAGTACAATACTCTTTAAGAGGAAAAAGATGTACCATTTACAGAGACAATAGGGAGATACGTTTTCCACTTGAAACACTGGAAATGAGAATCAAGATAATCTGTATCTCGGTTCATATTTTTACAAGAAAAGATTTCCTCCCTTGGGTACTATGATCCCCAGGACTTAGAGTTTAGTAAGTTTCCACAAAGAAAGCTTTTTAAGATACCACAGCAATGGAAAGAAACTCTGTCATCTGAAAACCACTGCTTCAACACCTGACTGCTTTGTAAAACCTATGTACATATATTCAGTCCAAATCAGTAGATAGAATGGTTTTGTTTTTTGTTTTGTATATTACAATAGGTGTGTTAACGTTTTATCAGAAGGCCAGCGTAAAACAACTGTGAATGGCCACTTAGGAGATCTTAAAATATCATACAAATATACAGTTAAGAGTATGAGAAATCTAATTTTTCGCATGACGTTAGTGATCTTGGTTATGGATATGGAATGGCGGAAATTAATGAACTGAACAGTAACCAGAGACCTAGTCCTCGTCTGGTAGTTGGGCCTCTTTCCTGCAGAGTGGGATTAGGTAACAAAAGTTTTTTTGGCATTTGATACCAGATAACCCTGACAGTCAGCATCAGGGAGCTTGGGAGTCACCTGTCACAGGCAAATGTCCAAGTTGCCCAGATTGATGCTTCTTTTCCACATATTTAATACAGAGTGGAAAACAGGGGTCCTTGGCAATAGCTTTTCTTGTTTAAATGATGCTTTTAGTTCAGGACTCAGTCTTTATTCTGAAGAAGTCAAGCAGTTAGGGAATCAGCCCTCTTTGACAGTGAGAGTAAAGGCAGAACACATGTTCAGGATGAATGTCAGAGAAAAGCAGATAACCCTGATGCCAGAGCATATAAGTGATTCAATTGAAATTAATGAATCTAATTAAGGGGCTGGTAAATGAATGATTCTAACGAATGTAATTCTAATGACTATATTCACTAGGGAGAATGTTTTGGTCACTAGAGTTAGGAAATGACAGAGGAAATGCCAAAGTGGATCCAACTAATTTTAAGTATTTTTTAAATGAAGGTAGTTTAATGCGCACATGATGATATTTCACAGATATTTCTTAGAGTATCAATAAGCACCAAGTTTAGTGCTATCAGCCCCATTGTCCCTTAGCTTATTATATATGAGTTAGGTCTTAAAAGTTCAACACACTATAAAATCTACCACTAAAATGGCATTTGCACAAATACAGTTTTAAAAGTGAATCTTGGAATACTTTTAATACCTATACTCAGAATTTCTACCAGGTCTTTGCATCTATGAGAAGAGATGGTAATGCCTGGTAGCTAGAAACATGAAGATTGATATTCAGGTTGATGTAGGACAAGTCTGGCAATTTCTAGCCCCTGGTGATATTCTGTCAATACTCTTCTCTATGGAGTTACTAATCCTCCTGAATCCTCATCTGTGCACAGAGAAAGAAATCAAGAGGCTCAGCAGGCAAATACAACCCAGCCTGATCCTCAGGTCACATCTGTCTTACTATCGATTACAAGAAGGGGTACTGCCCCTTCAGGCTGGGAGCCCCAAACACTAGAAATCACAGGTAGATGCTAGCTCTGTTTCATGCTATGCAGTCTTCAGGACTGGTGAGAATCTGTACAAGGAGGAGAGACTCTAAGTAGAACTTATCAGGAGCAAGTGGCTTTTTCAAAGCAATAACTCTCCTTACTGGAAAAGGGCCCAATTTTGAGCACCCCAGCAGAGGAGCCAATCAGAAGCTAGCCACCCTCATCTCTATGCTTTTCCGCAAGTGGGGGCACTGACTATTCCTTACGTAAAAGGCTGACCTAAACAAAGCCAGGCACAGGGCTGTCACCAGGTTTCGCTACCCTTTTGCCATGCCACCAACCTTCTTATCCTCTGAAATCAAATGGCCTGGATCTGGTAACTGGCATGCTGTGTGTAGTTCTGCTTAGCCTGGGATCTCACTGCCCGCATGCTCCACTGACACTTGTTCCTCTCAGGAGATTTTGAAGGTCTTAGAACCACCTTCCTCTTACTGATTTTCATTTCCACCAACTTGGCCCCTACTAGGTGCTCACCATCCCCCACATTCGCACATCCCTGGAAGAATCCTCTAAGTTTTTGCGCCTCTTACAGACTACTCCTTGCTGAATGCTGGCTTTACGGAACACCTACAGGTCATTAGAACACTAAATCCAGTCGCTTAGGTGGGAAGATTTTTCTGGAAGGCTTTAATCAGGATTTTTACAGCCACGATTTCATGAAGAGCTTGGTTTTAGAAACTGGATTCGTATGCAAGAGTGTATGTAGCAAGTGGTACAGTTCACACTTGGTCAATTTTCTTGTGTCATGACATTGCTGTAATAATTACAAGATAGAACACACACACACACACATTTACAATCACACTCACATGGTACAATTCCACAGAATCAGACAATACTTCTTCTGAGTTTAAAAGAAGAAGAAGAAGAAGAAGACTGTTTTGGCCACCCAGGCCTGAAATCTACTTAAATCTGGAAGGTCACTATGCAGTACACTTGGCGCAGACAGCAGCTGCAGAGTGGTGACAGTGTGCATTAGCGCTGACACATGCTGGCTGAAGAGGTCCGGTGATAGCTAACAACTCAAGGATGCCAGCGATGTCAGCCTTAAAAAGTCAATATGCTTTCGCTTCTCCATTTTGATTATAATCCATTACCCAGCTGAACAGCTGTAGTCCAGAAGATAGTAAATGTCCTCATGGCAATTCAGGCCTAACACAGTTTACGTCTCCAGGAATTCTGCTCAATACTTTGGATAGTCTTCAAATTCTTCTTGTTTTAACCAAAAAAAAAAATAACCTTTATGGTTATTTCAGTGTATACTTTAGATATGAATACTGGAAGAAATACTAAAGTCTCTAAAAGTGTGTCATGGACAATCATACCATCTAAACAGGGGTCACCCTGCTACATGCCCATTGCGTATGACATTGTTCTTATGAAGATCTACCTTCTGGTTTTGCTAAGCTAGACAAAATGACACAGTAAACACTGATACGCAACTCACAGGACATAAAACATTCTACAAAGTATCTCTATTGTAGCATACCTATTGTAAAAATGTACTTTTTAGTACTACGGACAGACACATACCACATTATTATGAAAGTTGTGGTTACAAAGGCATTACTCATTTTGTGGTGTTTCTCTATGGATACTTAGACTTCAGATTTTGTAGTCTAAGGTTTCCCTTCTATTTCCGAGACTTGGAAGGACTGTTGAGTAACTGAAGCAACAGGTTTTCTTCATTATGAACCCCTGGAGAACGGGGTTTAAGTACCTAAACTATTAAAATGTCAGCAAACTGAAAATAAGCACAGTGACAGTCACTATTTACTAAACATGGTAAACTTTAAAAAAATAATGTAACTGAGGGGACCACTGACTTCTAAATTTTAAGCTAAAGTGAAAGAATTTCTTTTTCTGTGCAGCCACGAAAGCAGCAGGCTCACAGAGCCTCGGCAGACGTGTCTGTGGACACAGACATGGTCACCTTGGCGATCTTAACCGTGCTCTTGATGCAGCTTTCCGCGGCCCTGTGCATGCTGGCTGTGTTATTGGCGTGCTTATGCAGGCAGTCCGAGTCCCCCATGCTGTTATCTAGAGGCTGTGCCGAGCCGTCACACGAAGGGAACATGCTGCGGAAAGCGTGTCTCAGGTCCTTGCTCCGCAGAGCATAGATGATGGGGTTCACGGTGGAGTTCAGCAGGCAGAGCATGCTACAGAAGGCAAACACCGTCTTGATGAGCTTATTCATCTTCCCAAAGACATCATACACCATGATCGCAAGCAGGGGGCCCCAGCAGATGATCAACACCACCAGGATCAGGACCAGTGTCTTGGCCAGCCTAATGTCCATGCGGGCTTGGTCGGGCCGTGTCACCTGAACCTTGCCGTCCTCTGACGTGTGGATGATGATGCTCTTCTGGGTTCCACGTTGGATCATGCGGACTGCGTGGCTGTGAGCCTTCCAGAGGATGTACATGTATGCATACACAATGAACAGCAACAGCACGCTGGTGACCCCGATCCAGAACATCAGGTAGGTTTCATCAATGAGTGGGAAGATGTCCGAGCAGACAGATTGCAGCTTCTTGCAGTTCCAGCCAAGGAGAGGCAACACGGCAATTACTATCGCAATAGTCCACATCAGGCAGAAGGCCACTACGGCCTTGGGCCTAGTGACGATCCTCTTATAGGCCAGAGGCCTGTGAATGGATATGTACCTGTCGATGGCTGTGAGGAAGAGGCTGCCCACAGAAGCTGTGAAGGAGGCCGTGACCCCACCCAGTTTGAACAGAAACACATTGGGGCTGTCTTTACGGTGGAACACATGGAAGTCAACAAAGCTGTAGACAAAAATGACGCTTCCCAGGAGGTCAGCCACGGCCAGACTGCCAATGAAGTGATAGGAAGGCCTGCATCGGAGACTGCGGGAATGCAGGATGACACACAGCACCAGCAGGTTCTCCAGAACCGTGAAGGTGCCCAGTGTGAGGGACAGCACAGCAATGGCCAGCTGCTGGCTAGGGTTCAGAATCATAAAGCACTCCATGTCCATGAAGTTCTCCCCACACTGGATGTTTTCCTCATTCTCCTTGTACGATGAGAGAGACTTGTTGTAGAATTCGGTAATATTTGTGGCGTCTACCACCGGGACCAACTGGGAGTTGTCTCCTGCGGTCATCTTTTCTTGGAAGGGACTACCCCTGAAGGAAGTCAGAGGGAATTTCTGCGGGAAGTATCCTAATTTGGATGCCATGTCTCCTTTGATGTCTTCGTACTGAATGTCATTGGAGCCCATGTAGAGGAGGTCTGTGGTGATGGTGCGGAAGGTGGTATCTGCAAGGCCATCCAGAATGGACTTCATAACCTCAGACTTTGATCAGGCCAGACTCACAGTGATGGAGAAAGGGGTGCCAGGAGGGAACCCTAGTAAGAGGGAAAACAGAAAAGCTGAGTGGTCAGAAAAGCAGGAGGGTAAGAAACAGAAGCACTGGGCACCATAAACCACCGTCACCTCCAAACACAGAGGTTCAGTCAACACAATGAGTCAGCTCAGAGAAGAACCACCTGCCCTACAAAAACAAAACAAAAACTACAAGGATATAGAGAGCCACAGGTCACACCCGCGATTCTTCTCATTACTTAGCAAAGTCAGATGGCGCTGCATGAACCTGCACAGTCAAATAAACCAAGTTCAATTGGAGAAACTTCACTGCGCACGTCACGGGAAGCGTTGACCACAAAGCTTATACAGCTGTCTGTGGTGAAGTGGCTGGGAACTGCAAGCTCACAACACAAAATTCTTGCCCTGTGATGTACCTGAAGGACAGGTGAGGATAAACAGGCAAGACAACCAAAGAACACAACAGCATAGAATCAAGGGTTGAGCTGTTCAGTTTAACTGTAAAGGAGGACATTTAGGACAGCCAGAGATAGCTCTAGACCACAGTGGAAAGATGCTCTTCAGCAGGCATGTTTCGTCATCCAGAGCAAGGGAGACTGGGATCAAGGCATGGCTGATATGAACTTATAAAGATGTCTATGCCAATCAGTTCAACGTCACAAAGGTTTGCATCGAGGCTTATGGAATGCCAGGGTTAACACAAGGAAGGTGGTGGTGATAAATGGCACTTCAGGAAAACACCCCTTAGTGTGCTGACAGGAGGGACAGTAGACAGCCCTGGTGGTGTCCGGTGATTTCCTAGAAGACGGTGCTGGAAATGAGGATGACTAATAGAATGTGCCCTTCACCTCTAAGTCAAGCAATCTGATGTTATTTTCAACATAAATAACAAGAGAACTGATCTCACCATTTATAAATATTTAAAAGATGGCTATTTATCTCTTTAGTTTATAAAAATTGCTACAAATATAGGATGATACATATGACAATTAAATAACCACAAATTTCAACATTTTACTTATCAATTGTCCTTTATTATTTCACGTATAACACATATGAGAAAGCTATTATCTTTTGAAACAAAATTTAAAACCTGTCTTTGTGTTAAAATACAGACAGCCTATTTGTCACAATAGCTAACTTATTAATACACAATCCATTCTATAATGATTGTGTACCATGGCACACCATGCGCTGTGCCAGACACTTAACAGATCAAGCCCATAGGGACCCTGGCATCTAGCAGGGCAGATGGCCAGCTACCTCAGCACCTACTGGCAAGGGTGGCTGCCCCTGTAGATGGCAGAGCTCTGGAGCATCAACTCAACACAGCAAAAGGGACTTCCCCAAGGAAGTCATATGCATATGCCGAGCATCTAGGATGAGAGTGGGTGGGAACGGGATGCCAAGATGAGAACTTTTAAAATTAATATCCTGGGTTTCACGATTTTTCAAAAGCAACTTGGAGTAGGCATGAAGTGGCGGGTGTGGCCCTCCTTCCACACTCTGCTGCCTCCAAATCCAAGGCTTACCACTGCTTACCAGGGTCAGATCACAAGCCTCTGCCTCCGGTGTAGCTCTCCTAATCCCAGCACTGATAATGCCACACAGCTGCTGGAGGGATCTTCAGAAACATATGAAGGTTCTATGACTCTCATTTCAACCACTCTGCCCCAAAGTCCAAACACAGACTCAACCCAAGCTCCCCTTCCAGGCTCATACAACCCAGCCGAGCTCCTGTCATTCTGAAACTCAAAATGGACTCCCTGAGTACATTCAGCCTCCATCCACCATCCACGGCATGCTTCCTGAGTGAAGCTTGGCACAAAACCTTCCGTGATCCAACCCTCGTCCTTTCACCCTGCCTCTCCTCAGCCTGGTCTCCCCAGTTGGGCTGTACCACACAGTTTAGTCACACAAACACCAGCTCACTTGCTCCGTGCTGTGGTTTTCACTGTCCCAAATTCTCCTCTGCCGGAACAGTCTTTACCTCTGCTTGTGCGAGACCCCTTACCCTCACCAATTTGGTGTTTCTAATTCCCTTAGCTCACTGCTTCCCATGCTCAGACGAAGCCCATCTTTGGGGCTCCCAGAATAATGAGACGGTTCCACCAACAGCATTTACCTACTCTGCTTCTTGTTCCTAAGCTCCAGAGAAAGCTCAATGAGGACCACACTGGGGAACTTATCTTAGTATTTAACTCGTAACTCAATGTACAGCACACAGGGAGCAGCTTGAAATTGAGTTGTCTGACTGATTTTTTCTTCAAATAGAGTCAGAGCAGCTCTTTTCTGTCTAAAATAAGTGGAGGACTCTCACCAGTGCAACAGGAAAGGCACACGCATGTCACTGGAATCAAGATTTCTAGCCCAATAAGCCAATCTATATGTGCTCAAAATAGAGTTCTGTTTTGGTGGGGGTTATCAGTGTTCTAATTGTGCGTGTGTGTGTGTGTGTGTGTGTGTGTGTGAGAGAGAGCATTTACCACCTCTTTACTTTTTCAGAAAATGTTTGCTTCCCATTTATGTGTGCACAACCAGAAAGGTCTGGTTGAATGTGACCAGCCCCCTAGTGACAGGAGGCTTGGGAGTTTTACTGTCTTTTGTTACTGCAGATAATGTTGCAATGAATTAATGCCAACCACTTTCTTTTTCACATTGTTTATGCTATTGTGAGCAATCTTTCTAGTCAACTTAACTCTTAGCTTGGACTCATTGTGATACCACCTCCTTCTTGGCCTCTATAATCAGGTGTACCTCTTAAGTGTCCCTAACCCCCCCCCACCCCCCATTTCTAAGCACACAGAAAAAGCTTATTATGGGCAGGAGGCTTTTACATGTATGAACTCATTTTATTTCTACAATGGCTTATGAGGCAATTTTTTCATGAAAGGCACAGAGAAGGTAAGTAATATACTATTAACGCATCTAGTAGGTGGTAGGGCTGGGGCTAAGCCTAGGTGTGGACCTCAGTTCAAGTGCTGAAAGTAACCAGAAGATGCGCACTGGATACTTTGGGTTCAGAGTTCCTGCTTCTAACCATCATGGTACACTATCTAAGCTAAGACAGGGATCGATTGCCCCTCACTTTCCCTACTGATTTCCACCAGCAAAGCCCTAGTCTAGGCAGAGAACACTACTATAGGAATTGCCAGGCAGGGAGGCTGTTAAGACACATCCACTCTCAAGCAGTGGTTCTAAGCCTTAGTGTTTCATCTACAAGCTAGAGATAACAATGATGATAATGAAGCCTGAATCACGGATCTGTTCGGAAAACTGACTCCAAATAAATCCTTCTTAGGCCTGGCACTAAAATAAGTCTTCAATAAACATTAGTGTCCTCACCACTCAATACCACTGATGGCCCAGCACCATATACTACATACTAACTGCATTTCAAGAATATATAATATATACTAATGAGTACATTATATACTAATTATATTTCAAGAAAATGCATTATCTTAATTAACTTACAGGTTACTTATTCAGTTGTATCAGGACTAAGCACGGGGCAGAGAGAAGATGCCAAGATGCCGAGGAGGAGCTCTGATGCCATGCCAACTGCATTGAGGCACTGAGGGGCTTTACCTACATTCTGTCAGTAAACAAGTGCAGGGGCTTCCAGGCATGTACTTCTTACCTGACTCGCCAGGCAAGAAGGAGGCAACTAGATATTTAGTAAATTGTCCAGAACACAAATAGGAACCTCTGTTCCAAGGACTCCAGAATCTCCACTGTAACATTAGGTCTGTTTTAAGGTTTAACAGGAGCTAAATTAAAGCTATTTTACATCTTATATTCAAGTCTTATCTACTGTTTAAACTGTCAGTATAGGCATTGCAATGACAATTAATGACAGTTCCTAATAAATCACTATTTCCTGCCCCAGACCCACCAGGTAAATCTGCCTATTGGCATGACCCCAAGGACTGAAACTGTAGCCAGCACTGGATAGAATCAAGACTTTTCAGGGATGAACAAGGGATGTGAGATAGAAAAATGCCCTGGGATTTACTGTATTTATGATTGCCGCATATGACTATGATGCCTATGGCAACGCAGCCAAACACCTTCATTTTGGCAACAGTGTGTCATATCTAGGCCAGAGACTGGTGGTTACAAGCTGTCATGTCTGTCTAATATATATCAGAGAAGAGTTTAAAACAAATGAACTTTGTGAATTTTAGGATGTAAAAACACCACTGTGTATGTGCCTATTGCAGACTATTGATGAGAAACACTGTTATTTTTTCTTTTCTTCTGCTTTTTTTTTGCATCTTTAGAAGTCTTTTATTTATTTCTACATTTGGATTATTGCAGTAATTTCCACCTTATTATTTTTGCATGGAGAGTTTTCTTTAGGGTTCATTAGCAATATAGTTTAGACTTTGGGGGTGAAGCTGCCGTTAATTTTGTTTTTTTGATTGCTAATGGGAAAATCATAATTGGAAATTCTAACAAAATGTGTAGATGTGCCTATTAAAGAAGCAGATGGGGCTTATTACAGTGATGGTGAAAGAACTGAATGACAGCTAAAGTTTCCTAACAACTTAATATAGAAATCATGCCTTTATAGTAACAATAATAAAAAATGTTTAAATGGGATGAGTCTATTATTTTAGGAAAACCTCCTTCAGTTCTTAGGTTAGTACCATCTGCTCTTGTCCCCTCTCTTTGTACATACACCTGCACCTCTTCTCCCTCCTCCTCCAGAAAAAAAAAACGCACATTATCAACACACTATGGTGGTGGTCAAAAAATTTTATGATGGTCATGGCATAGAGTCTTTTAAAAAATATTTATCCAGGTTCCATATCCTTATTTCTGTAATTACTGAGTGTACAAAACTCCCATGTATGAAGTTGGCTGTGGGGGGTTTTGCTTGCAATCCTGGCACTCAGGTGGCTGAAGCAGGGGGGTCATGACTCCAGCCTAGGCTACCGCAGTAGGGACCTGTTATTAACAACAGAAGCTGGCCATGCTTCTGATTCGATGGAGTGTGGAATAAGCTTGAAAGCAAGACCTCGAGATTCTGTGTATGTTACTTAACACCAATTCCTTTGGAGAAAGTATGGAGGAAAAAAATTGTTTCTTGATTTAAGTATATGAATGTTTCTGGCTGCATGTATGTATGTATACCAAGTGTGTGATGGGTATTCATGGGAGTTTGAAAAGGGCTTTGGATCTACTGGAACTGGAGTTACAGGCAGTAGTGAGCCATGTGGATGCTGGGAATTGAATTCAGGGCCTCTTGCAAGCTCAGCAATTGCTCTTAACCACTGAGCCACTTCTCCAGTTCCTATTTATTTGTTTTAAGAGGGGTATTTCAATAATTTAGGTGTCTATTGCTGCTGTATCTGAGTTAAAATTCTTGTAATTATGACCTGACTGGTATCTCTGCAATAAAAAGTAATAGGCTGGTATTTGTTCAATGCAGGATACATGTTCACGAGTATAGAAAGCCCCAGAACGCCTAGTCTGGACATGGCTATAGATTATGCTGACACACTACTAAAATCCCCGAGTACTAACATAAATGCTTAAATGAGACAGTGGCAAGCTCATAATGTCTGAACTGACAGGGTCTACACCAAGCATGGGAGTCTAGGATGCTTGCTTAGCCCTGCTCCTTCCCTGCGTCTTTTTCTGCTGTTCAGCTTGAATGGCCCCCTGAAAGTGTCTTATGGAGTGTTCACAGGGAAAGATTTGTCATTTTTCCACTCACTTCTGGGAATAAGTCTGTTTTTTACTGATTCACACAAGAAAAGTAGCTTGATATTCCAGGGAAACTTTTTAGTTGACTACTATAACTATATTACGTCTAAGTCATAGGTGCTCTCAATAGCCAGAACAGTAGTGTAACCTAATGGATGCTGTTTTGCTGCCAGCTGAGCAGGCAACGGGTCTTTCCTAAGCTTACCTATTACCCACTGTTTGGTCGTCCTCTCCCTCATCTTCTATAGTTAAGTAAATAAAGAAGTGACTTAATCATGCTGATAATTCAGGCAAAAATAGATAATATTTCTTCCTTGTATTAATGCCAGTTCCTTTTCATATATATGAAATTATATATATATATAAATATATAAGTGAAATTATATATATATATAATATAAAAATTCATTGTGCTGGTAATGCTTGACTGGCTCTCAAAGCTTCAACTCGTTATATATTTTGTAAAAGAAAAACAGAACTTATTCAACACACCATTTTCGCTGGTCTATTCTTTACTAACAAAGGTATTAGGTTTTTTTTTCCTTTAAAAATATGTCAAGTAGTATGAGATGGAGACATTAAGATACTTCCAAGGCTATATTTTGTTGCAAATCTAATGTGAAACATGCACTATTATTTAACACTTAAAGGCTTGTTAAAATTTAATTGCAGGACTCAAGAAAAACGATGCCTTGAAATAACATGGGCTTAAGCACAGTGAGGTGTCAATGGTACAAGAAAAGTCCTCCACAAAGGTGAACTAGTAACATACAGAAATGACTTGTTGACTTCGCGGTAATACCCATTTGCCACTTAATTCTACTTTGTGGCTTAGATATTTGCTCCTACTAAGTGCTTTGACCTTTTCTGTGAAGCAAATATATTTTCCACAGTCTGGAAAGAGTGTGGCTATGGAAGCAGCCTTCTCCTGAAAAAGAATATACAGTTTCTATTCAAGAAAAGGTTCATGGAGTTGTCTTTATCCTGTTTATAAAAGTAGAAAGCAATATATAATTCTAGACCATAAAATATGTAGGACCCAGTTAATGGGCTCCTTATCTTTATAGTTCATTATCAAGGTCTCCACAGCAATGGTTTAAAATACTCTACATGATGTCAATTGTGTTGTATGGCTTTCAGTTTTTCTTCCTTTCATCTGCAGATGAAGGGGTGTTTTCAGTTTGAATCCATGAGCATATAAATTAAGTCTACAGAAAAGCCAAATATGTTCTTTGGCTTCACATCTTAGATTTGGATGAATAAATGCATATTAAAGAAAATCTGAATTTCCCTATATTCTTGCCTCAGAATCATCTGAATAACACATTATTTTCCTTTAGAATTTATGTGAGACAAATAAATTACAATTCCCATTCTGCATAAGGCAAAAGCTCAGAATGGCAAAAGCTTTGCCTAAAGCCTCCAACAGCAAACGTCTTGGGGAAGGTAATGTGGAACCTCCACCCACATCTGCATAACTGAGACTTCCTGCTTCTCACTCTGTGGTCCAGGAAACACAGAAGCCACCCTTTCATATTTTAGAGACAGAGAAGAGTTGGTTTGGGCAAGAGACATCATAAGCAGTATATGATGTTACTCAGTGAACAATTAAAATCTGAAGGGACAGACAATCCATTGACAGTAGAAAGTGTGTCCCACCCCAACTACCTACAAAGCATCCTTGACCCATGCTCTTCAGAGACAAGCATGACAAACAGCTACAATTTCTACATGTTATAATTTCTGATTCTGGATCAGCATCTTGGTAGAAATTAAAAACAATAGTGACAAAGATAGCTTAGATTTTTTGTTTTTAATTTGGTATGATAGGATTTGTGTGTGTGTGTGTGTGTGTGTATGTGTGCTGATTTGCCTCATTAGTCAATTTACAAGGGTTGTTGATGGTAGTGACACCTTTCTTCACCACGACGGAGATATGAAGAGGCCACCTTCATGTCTGACACCTTTCTCACACCTTCTCACTTTAGAACAAGACATGATGACTGTTAGTAAACAAGAGCTTGAAACCAACACTCCCTGCGTAGGGGAATGCAATGGCATTTTCTTAAACACAGAGTAAATCCCTAAGGCCGATTACCAAGTTTTGAGCTGAATCAACATAGACAAGTTATATAAATTTTATGTTCCAGCAAAACTAATTACCGTTAGACTCTTAGCATGTGTCAGAATCAGTTGTGTGACTGCAGAATGTGGCTGATGGATGCTATAAGCCTTCCCATGCCTTATTCAGCCTATTTCTATTGGGCATCTACTCTGTGCCTAGCACAGACATTAAACTCAAAGCCATGAACATTTTCTGCAATATGTTACTATGCAATGTTTCACACTTGTGTAATAGCTTTGGGTTGAGTAAGTAAATCAAAGGATATAATACTCTAACCCAGCCCACCCATCGAATAAAGCCTATGTATATGTCTGCCCCTTTCCAGCATTAAAACACTGGGATATGAGTTATAACAAGTATTGTCTGTGCCTTGAGAATTCTCCCAGAAGAAGCTGTGGGCAATGCTGAGCCACCCAGTAGCAGTCTCTCCCTGCAGGACGTCTGCCTGTTTCAGTACCTGGTATGGAGCAGGTTAGTGTAGGGATGCTACTATGCACTAGACACCCTACAAATCTAACTTAACAGAATGGCTTTCAAGGGCAAATAGTTGCCCTCAGCATAAAGACAACTGGCCATTAGGAGATGGTCCCATGCAAATGTCCATCTGAAAAGGTGTAAAATGACAAAATTACATAAAATGTACCAATAATAATGATCAACCCTGGTGATTCTTCTCTCAGAATCAGACCAATGCAGAAGACATAGGCAATGATTGAGGGTCCACTCTTTACTCTGATTCTTCTTCACTCTGAGTTAAGATGAACTATAACAATTTAACATGTGACAGAGATCCTTGTAATATGCACAGCCTTGAATGGATCCTAAATATGTTTCCAATACACCTTTAAAGACATTTAAAAGTGGTCTGATAATAGATTATTTTCCTTTCCCAAGTTAATGCTAAGCACTGATCTTTCTCAAATGGTCTGTCAAAAGAAGTCATGTGGAAACTCTGCCACTAGATAGAGTGGCTTTTAAAGCCCTTGGGAATCAAATTGTTGTTCTGTTCCCTGGACACATCTCCTGCTTTGGTTGAGTAACTTCTCCTGCTACAACACTTCATGGTTTTACTGCTGAATTAGTTAAAATATAAAGAACTATGTCACGGAGGTTAAAATTTGTTATTACTACTGCCTACAAAAACCAAATTCTTAATTACTTTTCTGAGGTAAGACACTGAGAAAATTCAATATATTAATAAAAATTAATTGTGTGTATTTGGAATTTTGACTCAAGAAAGTAATTAAGAATTAGTAAAGTTCTACTGAAAACTAATATGCTTATGCCAAGTGATACTGAAAGTAAAATGGGAGGTCTCATGAGCTCAGCACCAATTCTAATAACAAACTCATTTCTATTTTATGAAATATTTAGCTTTCTAGCTTGCTAACGTGAAATCATCAACAGAGATCATAGCTAATTCTGAGATGGAAATGAATGGAAACTATTTTCTTTTATTATTATGACTAATATGAAATATTTCACAAGAGAAGCATATATTAGTTCAAATAATCATATTCATTGAGAACAAGGAGAATTTCTACATAATTCAGTTTCCTTCCTATTATTCTCTCACTGGAATAATTTTAAATGAATTGCATTGTTATTTGAGTCCAGAATTTCCTTTACATATTATTTTTAAAACTACAAACTTAAGTATTAGGTACTTTAGTTTAAACATTCAGAAAATATTCAGTGTGTACTAACAACATAAGATACAAACCAAAGACACTTTCAAGATGCAAATAATTGCTTCCACATGGATATGAAAGTACTAGACTTCAGTGGCAAAGCAAAATACGCGATGTACTGGGGACTAAGGATGAATGCAGATTCCCAGTTTAGATCTATGCCGTTGGCAATGGTAGAGTTGGGCTGTGCTGTGAACAAGACTTGTAGGAAATATTTCTGGAATTTGAGAGCCACCAGTTAAAGTGATGAAACCCATGTAGAACACGGAGCAGGGGAGAGGTATCATTAAGAAGACCGGAGTTTAAATGAGAAAGTAAAATATTTACAAGTGCAGGTTTTGAGATCACAAAACAGGGGGAGAGGAGAACTTGCTCAAGGTAAGATAGCTTTCTCCAACACAGCACAAAGGCCAGGGTACTCTTGTCCATCTAGAATACAGGAACAGCAGCCCAGCCTGCAAGTGAGAGTAGGCTTGGGGAGCCTCTCAGGGGTTTTGACTACAGTTCGGGACTCCTCTAGACTTTTTCTGGAAACCTCCTGTTATATATTTTATCCACTAAAGGAAAGTGACTTCAAGATGTAACACATACTGATCCAGTAGATGAACACTCCTAATTCTATTCACAAACCTTATCATCAGCTTTATATAGGACGGCTACACACTTCTTTAAACAACACCGGGAAGAAACCGTTCATTGCTGAGCATAAAAGGATTTTTTAAAAGTCATAGAAATTAACACCTCAGCTTATTTTCATAACTTGGAAACATTTGTGTCTGTTCTTTACTCCCAAGCCATAAAGTAATGTATCACAAGATATGAGCATAGAGACTTTGCCAAGGCAGGGACTCTCTGTGGACTTGCTGCTTGCATCTGATAGCAATATAGTCTACAGCTGGTATCTTTTAAATTTGCTTTGTACCTCTTCAAGTGCACTTGCTCACCACCTGTGCAGAGGATAAAGAAACACACAAATTCCAGCTAGTGACCCATTGAAATTAGTTGGAATTTTAATCAGCCAAAACAGCCCCACTCAATTGAATCCCTCTTACAAGAATAGATAAATTTGATTTAAAAAAAAACTGAATGAAAAGCAAATATGAATGGCAATGCCATATTATCTCAATTTTTTAGAATATTGATTTACTTGCTACAGAAATTAGTATTGTAAAATTACCAAGTACGAATTCTAAAAGGGCAAGGATTTATTTAAGACACAATTTTTAATTTGATTTTTTTATGCATCCTAGGATTTATCAGCAGTTCGTATTCCCTGCTCCTTATAACTCGACTGTCAAGACTCATGGTGGCTACAATCTTGTCATTTAAAAGCATGACTCAAGATAACAGATAAGGATATGGGAAAGAGTAGAATGGGACCTTCCATTGAAGCATAAACTTTGAAAAACTAGATATCCTAATTACGCTGTATTTTAATTACATTTAAATATACATATACAGTTTGTGAGAGCATTTGCCAGTATATTAAACCACCGCAACAGATTGCCTGGCGCAGTTCTCAGAGATGCCTCTGCTTTTCTTTAAAAAGCCATAGCATGGAATTTGTTAGTAGGAAAAAATAGATATTACATTATAAAATATAGGAAGTCAAATTGCACCTTCTTTCCCAAAGTTTAAAAATGTTGATTAAATGCTACTCATAGTTGATAAAAGTAGTAAGGAATCAGTCAAAAGTATTAAAATCTATTCAGCTTTCATAACTATAAACAACTAAGAATGCAAACAAGAGTAGGAACATAACATTAAATAATAAAATTGTACTGTTAAGGAAAAAAGTTTCATTTGAATTAGAAAACTGGGGATTAAAATCACTCTGTCAACCCCTCCAAAAATTGGAAAATCTGTTTTATGAAACACACTCAAAAGTACAAAATGCAATGCAAATGCAAATAGCCCAATGAGACAAGAGCAATCACTTTTCTGGAAAGCAAGAGTTCTCTAAAGAGGTCCTATACATTCATTCCGAAATAAACGACAAGACAAAGAAAGCAAGACTTCAAAAGTAGTCTTCAAGTGAGAGTGTTAAAATCTCTTCAGCTGAGACCAGAGCAGAATTCATGTCACTGCCAGGACAAATGTCAGGCCCATTTGCTCATGTTTGGGGAACAAACGGTAATTTAAAAAAGAAATCACACACACACACACACACATACACACTCAACTACTACTATAAGTCCTCAAGAATTTTTCAGTCAGTGTTATGAGCATAGCCTGTCCAAATGAAACTTTCCAACCAAAGTCTGTCCCAATATTGTTCAACTCTACATAGAGAAGTACTCAAACCTAGGGAGAGCATCGGTAACAGTGACATCGAGAACATTTCTTTTATACATACAACTAGCTTTCCTAGAAAAAATTCTGTAGTAGAATGTATTCCATTCTGCCAGGGTACCCTGTTCAGTGAAGAAACATAACCCAAGAAAGCTTTTAGTAGATATTTTCTGCTCCAAATTACAGATAATCATATTGATTCACTTAAGAAATGGCTTTGACCTATTATTACCCATCTCTCATAAATACACCTATGATCCATGTAGCAAGCCCAAGGAAAACATTCATATAACATTAAGCAATTGAATAACTTAAGAGGTGATGGACTCTACTAAAATTAACCATTCTCTTCTGCTCTCACATATTTCCTATGATTTTAACATCCTTCTAATAACATAATAATGCTTGATATATGAAGCAAATGGGGTTATTTTAACATGCATTTTGTGGGGTTTTTTTTGCCAATTAGTATATCCAAAACTACTCATTATCAAGACTGGCAAAAAGCTGCCTTAAACCCATTGGTGTTTATGATGAAACTGTAATCAAACGTGCTGATGCTCATCCTGGTGTGTTCCCAAGATTCTTAGAACACATGGGACTAGAGCAGATCTCCACCTACCCTGGGGAGCAAAACAGCCTGGTTTTGATTCAAGGTGAGATCTTCCTTTTGCTTGGAGTCTTCTGGGTCCATCTGCACAGTTGCTTAGAACTTAGCAACTTTCCCAAAATTGCAGTATTCTTTTAAAATCAGAGTGGTATTCTCAAATATCTAAAAAGGAAATATACCTAAACTTTTATTTTTACCTGTAATAGACATAAAAAGTATGTTCATGCATATGCACAAAAGTGTGTCTACACATTCATATTTGTAAATTATGCAGTATAGACTTTGAGAGCATTGATGTTCTGGGCGACATTTATCACTACTTTTAGTCCAGAAAATATTTTAGAATCTGAAATGAACTTTATAAGATGAATCTAATCTAACCTAAGAACATACAGCTAAGTGAATTAAATAGCTATTAAGGAATTAGCAATTCAGCAGTGAAGTGTTGAAGTCTCAACCCACACAAAAGAGAATCTGTGCAGCTATAATGCGAAGTTAGCATTATATATATATATA